>KE560927.1:569-19589 GCA_000442015.1 Rozella allomycis CSF55 | reverse complement strand
AAGTTCTTGAAACTTGTTTCACGTCGTTGAGATTAAGATGCGACAAAACTATATGCCAAATCTCATATGGGATGTGTTCCATGCTGATTATTTTTTGGTGGCTATTTAAGGTTGGCATATACCTTCTTGCACACTTTACTCTAGTGTGGTTATTGAAATTTTGACATAGTATATGTGCCGCGTTTAACTATAATTATCGTGTATCTTTTGGTAGTTTCTATTACCAATGCAAAAATGAACAAGATCTCTCTCCCGGTGAAGTCAAGCCATAACCTCCTAGAAGATTCACCCCGGCCTTGTCGGTTGATAACTTGATAATAATTGTGGTAATCAAAGATGGATATTTAGCGCTGAAGTGTAGAGTAAGTGAAAGTAGTAAGAGGGCATGAAAGTTTATAGATTTATATAACCAAATATACTATCTTCAATAACTTTAAATCTTTATCTTTATTGAATGATTGGTGGCAATTTTTCTGTTAATTTTCTTTTACTTTTTTCTCTTCTCATTAGGGATAATTCTTTTAACAGAAGAGAATTTTCCATCATTAATTTAATGTTTGATAAACGTTTTTCTTGATCGCTATTTTCAATTCTCTTTCTTAAATCTCTAATAGTTTTTTCCATGTGAATTCTTTGTCTATTCAATTCTTCTGTTGCATTTGAAGTAGAAGAAGTAGGTGAATCTCTAGCATTTGAATCATCTTTCACATATTCTCTCGATTCTCTACTCTCTTTGATTATTTCTTCTTGATCTTTTTCTTTGCAATACTTTTGATACAAGGAAACAATTTCCCGTTTCAATTCTTTGGGATCATGAAATGAATTCACAATATAATGTAACGAATTTGTTAATCTTTGTGAGAATATTTTAAATTGTTTCTTTTCAAGTTTTACTGTTTTCAATTCCTTTTCATTCGTTTTTATTTTATTCTTCAAATCATTCAACTCTCTTTCAATTGCTGAATTTTCAGAATAGTAAATCTGAATTTCATTATCCATTTCTGAAATTTGTTTTCCCAGTTGGATAATCCCTTGCTCTCTTGGCTCTATTTGTTTCTTCATTTCTAATATCTTATTATCCAACACAAATTTAAATTTCTCCAATTCTTGGTTCTTTCGCTTCAAATCATAGATTCTCTTTTCCTTGTCCACTATTGAATCATCTCGTTCCTTCAACTACATTAGCCTTCATCTCATCTTTTACCTCTTTCTTAATATTTTGAATATCTTTCTCTAATTGCTTTATCACTCCATGCAATCTCTTTTCATTTTCATTCATCTTCATCATCTCACTCTTGTTATCGCTAATCTCCTTCAACAATCCATTATGCTTCTTTTTCAACAAACTATTCTCTCCTTTAATCTTCATCACAACCTGCTCTTGCTCCTTTATCCTATTCTCAAAGTTCAACTGCATATTAACAATCTCCGTATCTGCATCCTCCTCTGTCTCCTTAATCACAATCTCAAACTCTTTAATCTGCTTCTTCATCTCTTCATGCAGCTGCTCAATCTCATTATCCTTTTTCTGAATCCTCTGAGAAAATGTTTCTGAAATTTCCTTAATCTCTTCCTGCTTCTCCACATTAATTCTCCTGATTTCATTCTCCAATGTATTCTGCGATTCATTCATCCGCTCCTCCAGTCTTGCATACTTTTCATACTCTACCAGCAGTTTCTCATTATTTTGCGTCTCGATCTGCTTTAGTTCATTCGAAAATCTCTCCTCTATTTCCACTATTCTCTCTCTATGGTTAATCTCCTTTTGCTCCTTTTCCGTCTTCAAAACATTCAAATTCAACTGCAACGCATCTATCTCTCTTTGGTACTTTTCTGTTGTATCCCTCATCTTTTCTTTAAACGTCAATTCCTTCAATCTCATCTGATATTCATTCTCCATCTTCAACTCTTCCACTCTGTTCTTCAGATCATTAATCATTCCACTCTTCTCCTCTATATCTCCCCTCGTAATCAATATCTACTCAAAAATCATAATAATCATTACCTGACTAGAATGTATCATCTCCCCTAAATACTTCTTCTTTCCCCTCCCCTCCCGATCACTCAACTTGCACACATACAGCGTTCCATCCTCACTCACAGTAAACAGATACTCATTATCAAACGATATCCTTATCTTATTAATCCCACTCGAATGCACAAAATGCTCCTGATACTCCATCTTGCCCTCCATCGGATACTTGTACATTCGTATACTTCCCTCACTAGTCCCGCCGACCATCACATTCCCAAGATCACTCAACACCAGCTGCGTTACAATCCCCGCCATCTCATATTCCTTCACTATCTGCGTCCCCTCTATGACCCGCATCACACAATCAGAGCCAACGGCATACGTACAGTTCAAATTAGAATCTCTTGCCAGACTATAATAACTACACGATTTCAACACATTCTCATTCTGCCTCTTGCCACTTACCACATTCCACTCATATACAGCACCATCCTGACCGCCAGATATCAGCACCTGGTCATTCATGCACCAGCAAAGCGCTTTCACCTTGCCGATATGTCCCTTCAAGATATTCACATTCTCATACGTCCACGTCGAATACACATGTATCGTATTTCCATTGGCTGCCGCAAAATACTGGCCACCACTACAGAACCTCACCTCTCACACCCAATTAATTATTATTACCTCTTTACACGCTCTCACCGGAAACTCCTTCATCACCCGCAACTCATCGCTCATTATACTCATCATCTTCAACTTGTCACTAAACCCAAGGAGCACGTAGAACCCAGAAGGATGTAGCGCTACAGAGTAGATATCCTCATTAAAATACTTGACCAGATCACAAGTGTTCTCTTCATAGTTCCACAGGCGCACGGACTGATCAGCTCCACATGTCACTAGCAGCGGCTTCTTGATACACGTGTCCAGTCCCACTATAGAGCCCTGGTGAAATGGATAACTAAACAGGGGCATCGAAGATTGGTCCTTGGAAATCTCTGTATTCACCAGCGAAAACCCAAACAGCTGGTTATTCTCCAATGACACCGATATAATGTCGTGGCCGGGACTCAGTGCTACACTGTTGATCCCGATTTGCTGGTCATTCGTCATCACATCGCGCGCTTTGCGATACACCATCTTATCTTCCACCCGCTCGTAGATACTGATACAACCGTTCGTATTGCCGGTCATGAATCCATTCTCAAACGGCTGCAGAATAGTCAAAGGAAATTCATCAGGCTTTTCGTGGTTCACGATGAAATCTTCGCGGAGCTCGCCGCCCTCGGACAAGTAGAATCGGCCGTCGCGAGTGCCCAACAAAACTGTTTCATTGGAAACCCACATATGACTGGTATAGCACTGTTTAATGGGTGATCATTGATTACCTTTGTGTCGAATTTATGCAGATTGGTAGACTTGAATCCGCCCTCCGTGTGCCGGAACATTTTGAACATGCAGTTGCCTGTTACACATATATGCGTCGTGTCCTGCGGATGGAAACTGATATGCTCGATTGTCGCACTCGCCGGCATGGACAGCTTTTGCTGGCCGAGAAGCTTGCCCTTTTCCCAGCTCCAGTAGAATAACGACCAGTCGGGTTCCCCGCTGCTTGCTAACAGGCACTTGTTGTCATGCGAGAATACAATATTCGTAAACGCCTATTTATTCACTGTCAACACCATACCTTGCTGAAATCTGGCACTGTTAGAACACGCCGTTTGCGCATCGTCGCCATGTCCAGGATACTGATCGCTGAATAGTTGTGTGGGGATAGCTCTGCGACTGCTAGAAAGCGCTTGTTGTCGGACAATGAAATAGCCGTTATTTCAATACAGTGCTCACCGATATTCAAGATTTTTTGCGTCTTTTGCTCGATATGGTAGATTATCACATTGCTGCCGGATGGGTATATCACATTCTGCTCGTCAAGAAAAGTTATGTTGTTCTTAATTTTTCCGTTAATTCCGAAAGAGAATCTGTGGTTATTCAAGCTATAGTTTACTTTGGAGAGAGACCAGAGATAGACATTAATTGGAATGTTTGAAACCAAGGTGACCGCAGGCTGCTAATAAGTTCGACACTGAGTGTATAATTGTTTCGTCGCATCGATAAATCATTCCTTTTAAATTTTTGTATCTTGAATATAAATGGCTTTGTATGACTGAGATCCATTCCCGCTTGGCATGTTAAAGCAATTCTTTTAATGACCGTTCCCTTTGGAGAATTTTGTGATGTTGCAATGCTACATGGGAATTAACAAGATCAAACTAGTAAAAATAAACTTTTTTGAATTGTTAAATTGGCAGAAAAAAATACTTTATTCGTATGATAATATTGTAGGGGGATGAATGAGAGATCTAACTTTCTGAGTTCATTAACTGAAAACATCCAGAATATCATTAAAAGAGCTAATTTTTTATTTACTACTTAATCGCTTTTTAGACAGTGGCACAGCATGTAGCCTCCAAATATTAAGTTTATTACCGGAATCAACAGGCGATTAGTGTTTTCCTTACTAAATCTATTTTATTCCTCGCCAGCTTACAAAGAATGACCGTGTCATTTGCACAGATTTGCTTATGGATACAGATTTGAGACTTGATAATCTAATTGACGATGAATGCGAAATTGGTACACACCAGAAAGCACCGGGTCTCGTCTGATCCCCGAAGTTAAACTGGTGCTGGCGTAGTTAGTACTATGGTGGGAGACCACATGGGAATACTGCATGTTGTTGGCCGAAACGATATCTTGATTTCCGACATGTCCAATTTCGCATTCATCGTCAATTAGATTATCAAATCTCAAATCTGTATCCATAAGCAAATCTGTGCAAATNAGTTGAAGAAGGGAAGGCGATATGGGCTCTGTGGTAGAAATGGAGTTGGAGAAGTTGGCGAGGAATAAAATAGAGTTCTGATTCTGGACCTTCCAGGCGCAAATTATATTCTCTACCCATCGGGTGATCAGAACCATCATTTCTTGAAAATGAATATCTAAGAGACAAATGACCATGTTCTGTTTGATCAGTCATGGAAGACACTCGCTGATATCGAGAAACATCCATTGGAGAAACAACAGTGGAAACACTTGGTGTTTAGCCAGCGCTACCTCGTAAAAGATATGCGCAATGAAATCTTCGAAGTAACTCCAACGATTCTGGTTGAAGGTTATTGTTTACTCTTCTCAATCTCAGATTTCGAACGTTAATCCAGAACATTGAATTCAACTTCACGCTTAGATCACGCCTCGCATTTCTGAAAGAAAAGATAGATTGATTGACACCCTCCCACAGAATCAAGAAGAACAATGCTCTCATTACTCGGTTCTNTAATAGACAAATGACCATGTTCTGTTTGATCAGTCATGGAAGACACTCGCCGATATCGAGAAACTTCCATTGGAGAAACAACAGTGGAAACACTTGGTGTTTGACCAGCGCTACCTCATAAAAGATATGAGCAATGAAGTCTTCGAAGTAACTCCAACGATTCTGGTTGAAGGCTATTGTTTAATCTTCTCAATCTCAGCTTTCGAACGTTAATCCAGAACATTGAATTCAACTTCACGCTTAGATCATGCCTAGCATTTCTGACAGAAAAGATAGATTGATTGACACCTCCCATAGAATCAAGAAGAACAATGCTCTCATTACTCGGATCTCCCTGTGTTCGAATGGCCAGAACGCCTAGATCGCTTCCATCCCGGGATATAATTATCCCAAATAAATGTTTGTGGACATCCATGGTTGAGGCAACAAGCTGGTTTTCGACGTGGATGAAGTCTCCAGAATTCATTATGGTGGCTTGGTTAATGAAAGTCTATACCATAAACCTAGAAATTAGTAATAGACCTGCAAGCAAGAGTTTGACACCTTCTACATAACCTTTCCAACTACAAAAAATCTGAACGTAAAAGTTTTAACATCTCTGCATGACCCTGTGTGGAAACAATCGAAAAATAATATTTACACATACAGTAGGATCCATCTAGTAATCTACAAGCAACCCCTTAATGATACTTATTCAAGAATCAACAGTCAGCGTCGTCCGAATCAGATCTATCCCAAGAAGCAATGTAGCATTTAAAATTTTGAATGCATCTACATGACCTATAAAGGAAGCATGTCAAATGGCTTCAGTGGCACATTCACCTGGGTCATCTCTTGGTTTCATTAAAAGATTTTTAACTATTTTAATTTTAATGATGCTCACCATTCCGACTATATAATTCTAAATAAGTGAAATAAAAAGAACTTGGCTAAGAATGAAACATGAATCGTATGAAAATACGAGCCTTAAATTCTGTTTGTTCTAATAGTGATGAAGAGCGACTCAGAGAAGGTTATGATTTCCATGCTGACATGACGTTGTATAGCGACTTGCGTAACTTTAGATTTTGGAATTTAGATTTTAGATCCTCAATGATGAATGTTGTAATTATATTTTGGAACTACTTGTACTACCTTAAGATCGATATTTGGATGTTGAATCGTTGACATCCATATCGGCATAAACCTCTGATTACAACTGATTTTGTCTGGAATAAAATATAAATGTAATATTTTATATTCCCATGCCGTAGAGTTAACAGCATTTCGAGTTCCGAGAAACTTCTTTTTGTTTTGGACTGTTCAAAAAACTAAATAATCTTTCATCATATTCACCATTTCGAGGGTTGGGCCGTTGGCTAATATTTTCCCTTTTCGTTACATAATTAGATATTACAAAGTGAACGAAGCCAGCTTCAATCCAAGCAATTTGATGTCCGTTTTGTGTGAACTGAATACCTCATTTTTGATCATTATTTTACTGGAAACAATAAAGGATTCACAAATTTTGTAATTTTCTAGTCTGGCGTCGACATATTTTTGATTCTTCCTTCATGTAAACTGATGTCTATATAATGTCGAAGATGAAGATTAGCGACTTCAATGATTCATTTCTAGGCTATTAAGAGAATGTCGATGTCTTAAATTGTTTTATTAGAATCTTTAGTAGATCAAGATTTTAATTTAAGCCGCAGGTTTCTCTGGTATTTTGATTTGAAGCAAGTTACCAAGAGAACCATTAGGATGACACCAAGTCGTATTAGTGAATGCAAAGTCCCCATTCATGACCACATAACAATGAATTTACCCATTCGAAAACAAATTTTCGACAAGATTTCGGACCCATTTACAGCCAATGCATTTAAAAGTAAAATACGATTACATGGACATATTTCTTCTAAAGATCCAATTTCATTAAGAGATAAGTTCATTCAAGTAAGTGATCATAATCACTCTTAATCTTGGCACTTGATAATTTTGACATTAAATCTGCAGCAATGGTTAATCCTGATGATCAAATGGCAGAACTGAATCTCATAATAGAACAGGTCTCTCAAAATTATTCTCTCATAGCCCCCGTTTTGATTCGTATTAAAGTAACTAGTCTTTGAAATTGAAAGAGTCACACTATAATGAACTATATAGAAAGAGAGATGATAAGAATCGTGAAAAGAAGGATCTAGAAAAGCGTTGTAATGAACTCGGAGAACAAGTGAAGGACTTGTGTAGAAAAGTTAAGAGTTTGAAGGACAAGGAGTGGTTGATGAATGATAAAATACTGAATCTACAGAAAGAATTAAATGAAAAGGAGAAACTTATACAGGACAAAAGCAGTATTATTCTAGATGCAATTCAGGAAATTCCATTTGATGAGAGCATCTCGAAAAGAGATTTTATAGTCAGATGGATCAATCACAAGATAAGCACCGGTTTAAATTGTAAAGAAGAACTTGAATACATAAATAAACACCCAGTAATACAATGCATCTCAATTAATCGAGGATTTGTTTGCTGAAATTTCCAAAGCCAAGCTGGTCAAAGAAAACATTGTTGAAAGTACCAATAACATTTGAATTCCTTTAAGTTGTAAATAAATATTCGCGAGTAACGGGTAAATATAAATCTGAGTAACGAGATGGAATACTCTACTTCCATGCAACTTTTGAGTTAAATAAGAAACAAAGCCCAATATTAACTCTTAACTAGTTTATTATCGTGCTGTGNTCTGAGTAACGAGATGGAATACTCTACTTCCATGCAACTTTTGAGTTAAACAAAAAAGATAAACAAAGCCCAATATTAACTTGTAACTAGTTTATTATCGTGCTGTGAACAAGAAAAACAAGTAAATCAATCAATAATCCTAAGCAACTCAATTATTCAATGTAATAGGAACTACTCTAGGGTCTTTTGCCAAAATTTGGACAATTTTCAAATGGCCTTCTTCAAAAGCATGCCGAATAGCGCGATTCTTGTCTTCACTGGGATCTACTCTAGGGTCTGCAAGCAACATTCTAACAACTTCTATATGCCCGTTCTTTGAAGCCATTCGAATAGCATAATTGTCATCTACACCTGGATCTACTCTANATGGAATTATTGCTATATGCACTTGGATCTACTCTAGAATCTGCAAGCAATAGTTTAACAACTTCGATTCGCCCATTCTGAGACGCATATCGAATAGCTTCATTTTCCAACGCACCTGGATCAACTCTTTCATGAGNAGAATTTTAACAACTTCCACATGTCCATATTCGCAAGAAATACCGATAGCATAATTGTCATATGCACCTGGATCTACTCTAGAATCTAAGAGTAAAAGTTTAACAACTTCGATATGACCATTCTCACAAGCCAATTGAACGGCATAATTGTCATCGGCACCTGGATCGACTATTTCTTGAGCTAAGAGATATTTAACTATTTCGACATGACCATTTTGCGATGCTAATCTTATCGCATGGTTGCCTTCTGTTGAAGGATCCGGAAATATTCTGTTTTCAACAACAAAGATCTTTTGGTTGTACTGTATTCTATTCCTATCCTGCATCATAAGACCCAATGATTCCCTGAAACCATATTCACAGGCGATTAGAAACGCGTTATTAACAGTTTTTTGAGAAATGCATTTTCCTTCTAGTACCCTAAGAAAGTCCACCAGCTTTTCGTTGTTTCGTTTAAGAATATCCATGCAAATGTCTATGTTTAGTAATTTACCACATTTATGGTTGATTATCTTTTGTATAATATATGGGCATTTCCACGAACAATATATTTCTGGAGCTTGATGAAGGATAGAGTCTAAGCAGAGTGAACGAACCATTCTGGAAGTTCTTGAAACTTGTTTAAAGTCATTTATGTTTAAAAACGATAAAATTACGTGCCAAATTTCATATGAGAAGTGTTTCATGCTCATTATATTTCCGGACCTGATATCCGCTATTTATCGACATGACATGCCATGATATGATGTGAAATGACACTAGATGAATTGATATGTAATTAGCTCGGTGCCCTTAGTTTAAAATGACTTGGCCGGGACTTGAATTGTCATGTATTTGCGCATTGGCGATAGAAGAAAGCGGTAGAATGAATAGCTGGATGTTTTGAATTATAGATAACAATTATATTTTACATTAAATCACACTAATGCCAAAAAATGACCAGATAGAAAACAGTTGTTTTGTGTGAGAAATATTTAAAATAAATTGTTTGTACATTTATTTATCAATTATCAGAAAACGGTAAATGAAGGTCACGCGGTAAATCTTGTTTAGGCGAGTCACACTAATGTGAAAAATGATCAGATAGAANTTCCACATGTCCATATTCGCAAGAAACGCCGATAGCGTAATTGTCATCTGTACCTGGATCAACTCTAGAATCTGCAAGTAGAAGTTTAACAACTTCCACNTGCAAGCAAAAGTTTAACAACTTCTACATGTCCATCCGCGGAAGCATTTCGAATAGCATGACTATAATGTGCACCCGGATCCACTCTAGAATCTGCAAGTAAAAGTTTGACTACTTCTACATGTCCTTTCCAAGAAACAAATCGAATAGCTTCATTGTCTAATGCACTGGGATCAACTCTTTCTTGACTTAAGAGGTATTTAACAATGTCAGCGTGACCATTTCTCGATGCTAGTCTTATCGCATAGTTGCCTTTTGTTGAAGGATCCGGCAATATACTGTTATCAACAAGAAAGAATGTTTGATTGCACCTTATGTTTTTCCCATCTTTCATCATAAGATACAATGATTCTGTGAACCCATATTCACAGGCGAAATGCGAATAGAAATGCGTTATTGACAGTTTCTTAATCGAGGATTTGTTTGCTGAAATTCCCAAAGCCAAGCTGGTCGAAGATAACATTGTTGAAAGTACCAATAACATTTGAATTCCTTTAAGTTGTAAATAAATATTCGCGAGTAACGGGTAAATATAAATCTGAGTAACGAGATGGAATACTCTACTTCTATGCAACTTTTGAGTTAAATAGAGAATTAAACCAAAGCCCAATATTAACTTGTAACTAGTTTATTATCATGCTGTAAACAAGAAAAAGAATTAAATCAATCAATAATCCTAAGCAACTCAATTATTCAATGTAATAGGAACTACTCTAGGGTCTTTTGCCAAAATTTGGACAATTTTCAAATGGCCTTCTTCAAAAGCATGCCGAATAGCGCGATTCTTGTCTTCACTGGGATCTACTCTAGAGTCTGCAAGCAACATTTTAACAACTTCTATATGCCCGTTCTTTGAAGCTATTCGAATGGCATAATTGTCATATGCACCCGGATCTACTCTAGAATCTGAGAGCAAAAGTTTAACAACTTCGATATGACCATTCTCAGAAGCCAATCGAACGGCATAATTGTCATCTGCACCTGGATCTAAACTAGCATCTGAGAGCAAAAGTTTCACAACTTCTACATGTCCTTCCTCGGAAGCCCATCGAATAGCAGAATTACACCAGTCTCCTGGATCTACTCTAGAATCTGCAAGCAAAAGTTTAACAACTTCTACATGTCCATCCGCGGAAGCAACTCTAATAGCAAAACTATAATCTGCACCCGGATCCACTCTAGAATCAGCAAGCAAAAGTTTGACTACTTCTACATGTCCTTTCCAAGAAGCATATCGAACGGCATAATTGTCTAATGCACTGGGATCAACTCTTTCTTGACTTAAGAGGTATTTAACAATGTCAGCGTGACCATTTCTAGATGCTAGTCTTATCGCATAGTTGCCTTTTGTTGAAGGATCCGGCAATATACTGTTTTCAACAAGAAAGAATGNAATGCACTGGGATCAACTCTTTCTTGACTTAAGAGGTATTTAACAATGTCGGCGTGACCATTTCTCGATGCTAGTCTTATCGCATAGTTATCGTTTGTTGAAGGATCCGGCAATATACTGTTTTCAGCAACAAAGATTTTTTGATTGCACCTTATGTTTTTCCCATCTTTCATCATAAGATACAATGATTCTGTGAACCCATATTCACAGGCGAATAGAAATGCGTTATTGACAGTTTCTTTAGAAATGTGTTTTCCTTCTATTACGTTAAGAAAGTCCACCAGCCATTGGTTGTTTTGGCTACAAATATCGATGCAAATGCCTATGGTTAGCGATTTACCACATCTATGGCTGATAATCTTTTGTATAATATGCGGGCATTTCCATGAACAGCTTATTTCAAGTGCTTGATGAAGAATAGAATCCGAGCATATTGAACGTAGCCTTTTGGAAGTTCTTGAAACTTGTTTCACGCCGTTCAAGTCAAGATACGACAAAATTAAGTGCCAAATGTCATATGAGAAGTCCATGCTGATTATTTTTGGTGGCTGTATTTGTTTAAGGACTAAGGTACATACTACATACCTTATTTTGAATACATAAGACGTTCAATACTCAAATTTGACTTTAACCAACGATGTAGGTAAATTCGCGAGATAATACATAGACTAGTAAGCTTACATGTTTTCACATCTTTTGTTATAATTGTTGTAAACAAAGTATCGCGNAACAACTTCTACCTGACCGTTCTCGGAAGCCAATCGAATAGCATAATTTTCCCTCGCCCCTGGATTTACTCTAGAGTCTTCAAGTAACAATTCAACAACTTCCACATGTCCGTTCTTTGATGCATGCCGAATAGAATAATTTTTCCTCGCCCCTGGATTTACCCTTTCTTGAGTTAATAGATATTTCACAATGTCAGTGTGCCCATTACACGCAGCGATTCTTATGGCATAGTTGTCGTTTGATGAAGGATCCGGCAATACTCTGTTTTCAACAATAAATAGCTTTTGATTAAAAGATATTTGCTTCCTCTCTTGAATCATATGTAGGAATTCAGTAAGACCATATTGACACGCGAACTGAAACGCGTAGTCAACAGTATTTTGAGAAATGTGTTGTCCTTTCAGGATGTGAAGGAAATCTACAAGCCTTTCCTTGTTGAAGTTTAGGATATCTGTGAGAATTTGAATGTTTAGCAATTTAGCGCATTTACGGTTGATTATCTTTTGGATAACATAGGGGCATTTCCATGTACAACATATTTCTGGTGGTTGGTGAAGGATAGAGTCTAAGCAAAATGAACGAAGTGTTCTGCAAGTTCTTGATACTTGCTTTACGTCATTTAGATTCAAGTGCGACAAAATTACGTGCAAAATTTCATATGGGAGTTGTTTGATGTACATGGTGGCTGGTATTTTGGTAAATGAATATGAAATGTAACGAGTACAAGAAGAATCCAGCGTACATAAATTCAATACAAATTAAGAAATCCATAATGCAAACCCCATCTTTCAGCGAGTCCGAGAAATCATTACATCCTCCGAGAAAAGGGGCGAATATAATATAGATGAAAATTATTCATCAATTTATTCCTTGTAAATGTGTTCAAATTTTTTTATTGCTGTAGCCTGACTTTATGTTAAATGGTTCAGCTTCATAAATATTGCACTGGATCCCACAACCAAGAATTCAAGAGGCTGAAGAGCACATTTTGCTACGCATCTTAAAGCCAAAGTCAACGACATATTTAGAACACCATTGCATTCTGTAATCAATATCTGCAACGCGGAGTAAAACTTTTTTATTATCTAAATGCCGCGTTTTCCACAATCGAGTTTATCTACATGCATCATGTTTACTGATAATAATGTAGAAATAGACAACCTGATTGCACATTGTTATGCGCTCAAGTTCAATTTAATTAAATAAACTAAAATACCCTTTTTTAAGATATTGTTTAAAGTTGTTTAAAACTTAAAAGACACGTCAACCTAGACTATCTCCTGCCCGACATGGTTACTATGCTGCTTATGACTAGAGACATGACATTAGAGTATTCACTGTCGGTGTATTAATTATTAAATGTAAAATACATTCGCCTTTTTGCGGTCATGTTTCCATTATTAAAGTTGTATAACGGTAAAGGTTTGTGAATCTTAAAATTACTTCAATTAATTTTAAAGGAGAAATCATGTAAATGAATTATTTATAACCTGTATTTAGTGTTAATTCCTTTACGCGAATTTTTGTATACATTTTTTCATCGATTTAATCTACTGGTGGAGCAGTTGCCAAATTTAGGTAAATTCTACCACCACCAAGCCACATCGAAGAAAAAATGCGAGAGTATTTCCTTCTTGTGTTCTGGCTGTTGCTAGCTACAGCAAGTGCCGCAGCAAAAGAAAATAGTTCAACTGCAGAGACTGTCAAAAAGGTTTTAAGCCTTGACGACTTTGAGCAGATGTTTGACCTGAGTGCTACTAAAAGCGACGGCTTGTACCGCTTGTCTGTTCTTGGCGAGTATTTTGAGCGTTTGGACGGTTTTTGTGCTGAAAATTATGGAGAATTTTCTGTCCGAATTCGAGTGGGCGACGACAGTGTTGATGGTGATCTGTGCCGGTATAACAAGCAAACAGGGTCTATTCGAACGGTGCAAGTGCTGGGTGGTGTTGACAAGGTGATTGTTGAGAGTGTGCATGGGAGTATACCTTTTTTTAAGACGACCAAGCAGCAGGTGTTTGATATGAAGCGGGGCAAGAGTGTCAAGATCATTGATAACAATTACAAGGTTGAGGTTGTGTCTATGGCTGTTGAGAAGAGCTTTGCAAAGAGACAGAGGTCTTTGAAGATCAGGGTGGATGAAAAGTATAACAAGGGGTACCATCCGTGTGACCTTGGCAAGACGCTTGTTTATAAGGTTACGTTTTCTGGTGAATCGTTTAAAAAAAAGCAGACGCGTGATTGGAATCGATGTGCGAATGATGAGTTTGAGTATACGTTTGAGAACTTGGCTTTATTTGGACAACCTGCTAATGTGTTTTTTGCGAAAAATGCTGGAAAGTTTCGAGTGACTGTGAAGCAAGATGAGTTTTTTCCAGAAGAGTATGTGTTTGATGTGACTTTGCTGAAGAATGGCGACTATTTTGTGTACCGAATGTTTAATGATGCGCCCAAGGTGACTATGAGTATGGATTATGGAGAAGACAATGAATTTGGGATTGATGATGAGATTGCTGGGACTATTGATGATTTTAAGGAAGTGAGGAAGTTTGCAGTTGGTGAGAGAAACGTGTTTGATTATTTTAAGTTTTACTCTAGTGAAATTCGATCTGTTTCTAAATTCTTTGCGCTTGATATTGAGAGTAATGAGAGAATGGAGGGAAGAGTGATGTCTGGAGGAAGGATAGTTTTTGAGTCTGATGCAAGACTGTGGGGTGAATATTTGGTGTTCTTGGAAAGGAATGGGAATATGATGGAGATTGGAAAGTTTAAATTGCAGATTCCCAATTTCGAGTATTTTCATGGGAACAATCTTAAGGTGGTGGAGAGTGATTTTATGGATGGAGTATTTGAAGGAGATTTTTTTAAGTTTCCTGTTTTGACAACTACGTCTGGAGAAGCTGTTAAATTTGAGGTGAAAGTGACATGGAAGGAGATGCAAGCAACTAAATGGTATTCACTGTGGAATAAAGACATAGTTGACAGAGAAGAGATTGTGACAAAGTTTAAAGACAACAAGTACCAAGTGCCATTTGAGATTCCAAGCGCATCTGATGTGACTATTCAAATAATGACTGGTGGAGTGAAATTGACTAGACCGATAAGGGTGTATTGTGTTAGTTGTTACTTGAAGACTATATTCCATAAAGAGAATCAATTTTATCAAGAGCAATATATTGATATTCCAACTGAAAAGGGATTGAAGGAGATTATGGATAGGAGAAAGATTAAGCTTATTGCCAAGTATGGAGATGAAAAGGTTGAGTTTGAGACGAGGGAAGAGAGTGTTGTGTTGAAAGCTTTGCCTAAAGCAAACTCTGTTACGTTGGCGTTGAGTCAAAGGGGATATATGAATGAGATTGTTGTTCCTTTGAAAAAGATAGATTTGAATATTTATTATAAGTATAGGAATATGATGATGAAGACTGAGACGACTGATGTGTTGCCATGTGGAGTGATTAAAGGAGATACCTTTTATGTCCATATGAAAGATCAATTAGCGTTTTCTGTGACTGAATATTTAAAGAATGGAAAAGAAAGAATAAAAAGATATAAAAAAGATCAAAATGAAATAATGTTTGAGACTACTAAAGATCATGAAAAATACAAAATCCAAGTTGATAAATTGCCAGGGGTTTCTATTGAAGTTGCAGTGAATTCATTAAAGTTTGAACATTTTGAGTTTTTGGAGAATTATTCATCAGGATCAACGTTTAACGCAAAGAAGAGTTTCAAGTATAATAAATGTAGTATGTTGGATGATGTGAAAGTTAAAAATGCTAATTTGGAGAAGGGGTATCATAAAGTAGTTTTAAAGAAGAATGGAGAAGAGATATCGAGATTTGTTTCTGTTGGATTGGAACAGGATGATGTTTATGTGATGGTGAATGATCAACTTGTTGATGCGAGACAAGTTGGTTTGTTTAGCCATGATGAGATTTATACAAGAGCGCATTCGATTGTTTATAATGAGATGGAATATGACAGGAATGTTGCATCGTATGAAGCATGGACATTGCCTAGATTTGTGTCTGGTCAAAGTAAAATAAGAATTGGAAGGAGAGAGTATCAGTTTAATGATTATCAATTAACGTTGCTGAGAAAGACTGGCTCTGAATTAATAATTTATGAAAAGGAGAAATTGGCAGTTAAATTTTCATATTCACCAACGTTGAGAAAGATTGTTGATAGAAGATTGAGTTTTTATTCAGTAAAGGAAGGGATAGTTAATGCCAAGTCTGTTAGTAATAATACAGTGATAGAATTGAAGACGTTTGCAGATTATTTCTATGTTGATAATTTGTCAAAGGGAGATTGGATAGTGAGAGTGAATGGATTCAAAGGCAAAGAGTTTAAACTTAAAGTGTTGCCAGTAAAGTTTAAGCATATCGAGTTGGTGCATGCTCAGTCCAATAAAAGAGTTGATAAGTTTATCATGGGAGAGTATTATAGAGTTAATTCATTTGAGCTTGATTGTGTAGAGTGTGTAGAAAAGAGTGGTGATTATGTATTGAATCTGCATACTGGAAAACAGGTGAATAGGGTAGAGCCATTTGCGTATAATGGTGATGATGAGATTGTTACTATTCATCATAATCTGTATTCAGAAGCCAAAGTTAGTATCCCTGTTATTACTGATATGAAGAAGCTAAGTGATGAGATTAAATTGAAGGGATTGGATGATATATATTATGGGTCTATTGTTCATATTCCAGTTGACTCTACTAGTATTCCATTGAGTTTGATTAGCATTAAATTGAATAACAAGTCATTAGAAAGAAACTACAAAGATAGAGTTGTAGTAAAGAATGAGAAAGAAGGTGATCAAGTGAAGAGTGACGATAAGGGTGATGAAAAGAGTGATGAAAAGAAAGATCAAGTGAAGAAAGATGAAAAGAAAGAGACAGTTCCAAAAGGTAAGATTGTTAATTTATCTCCATCACTTAGATAAACTTCCAGATACAATATTGAATACAGATTGCTTTTATACTACAGAGACAATTCCAGTTGGAGAACATGATTTAGCAGTTGCAATTAAAATTGGAGATTCAATTAAATCTTTCACAGTTAAGATTAAAGTAAAGGAACCAAAAAAGATTGAATTGGCAAACTTGGCTGGATTTGCTGGCGATACTTTAACATTGCCAACAATTGATGAATTGATACTAAAAGAGAATATTAAATATTTGATTGATGGAAAAGAATTTACAAATAGTTTTACTTTGCCTGAAAATAAATCATCTGTGAATATTAAAATAAAGAATGGGAAATATGTTATTTATGAAACTGATTTTAGTTATGAAAAAGTTACAAGATTTGAACCTCAAATTTTAAACAAACAGAAATTCTATTTAGCTTCAAGCATTCTAAAAGTTTCTCTTCCTTCTTCTTTCTGCAATGGAAAATCTAACATTCTTGGTAATTGGATTATTTCTCCTCTTTATCAATCTCAAAAAGTTAATCTCTGTGAATCTTTTGATTTAATTCTTCCATACAATCTAAAAGCTGATGGTCTAAATGATTTAAATCTCCAATACAAATACAACAATCTTTATTCATCAAACTACAAGATTCAAGTCTTCAAACCAACTCTAAATGTTTCTCTATCGTCTGAAAACAACAACAAGATTTCTAAAATTTACAGAAACCAAAGAATCAAAATTCAGTTTGAAAGCAATCTTTGCATCCACTCAAAATCTATAAATTCTATAATGAATGTTATTGGTGTAGATGGAAGAGAAGATTCTTTGCATTTTGATATCTGTTCCAAGCAGCTGTTTTACACTGTTCCTTCTTCGTGGCCCTCCTCTTTAATTGACTTTGATTTCATGTTTGAATATGCACCTCACAACAAGTTTAAACTGTCGAAAATTGATTATTCAAACAACAGCAGAGATATCAACCAAGACACTACCAGTGAGACCAGTGAATCAAGTGAATCAAGTGAAACTACTGTTGTTAATAGTGACCCCGAAGTAAGTGGAAATCAAGGCAGTCGCAGGTCCACAAGAGCATCTTCTACTAGTTCAACAAGTTCTACTTCAAGTTCTATGAGTTCAACAAAGAGTTCAAGCAGAACTTCATTGTCTTCTAGAAAATTCGCTACAAAGAAATCATCCACTAGAAAGTCATCCACTTCAAGAAAGTCCTCTACAAAGAAATCTCTAGCAAAGTCTCTTTCAGCAGGATCATCCACCAAGAAAACGTCTGCGACATCTTCCAACGCAAATTCAAAAGCCACAGGCTCCGAACATGATTCAGATTTTGTAACTGTAACAACAGAAAACACTCTGACTCAAGTTGCCGCTTTAGCCAACAAGGCTCCCTTCAATGACATTAATCAAGTCAAATCAGTCATCAAAAAGAATAAACAATCTAATGAAAGCAAGGAAAATAATAGCAAGGAAAATAACACTGTTTTGTATGCTTCTCTGGGCGCTGCTGCGGGTCTTATTGGGTTGGGGGCTGCTATTGCCGTTAAAAAGAAGAGGAACTATTAGGAAACCGTAAATAAAGTCATTTTTAATTTTTTAATTTAACTATTTTTTATACTGTTATTTCTAACAATAGATGTTACATTGTTTCTAAAAATAGAATTGGGTACTATATACCATCAACCATGTTCCAATGACGCCTCGTTTTCCTTTCAGTGCTAGCTGCAAACTTGCTTGCTTTTCAAACTGCTTTGCCAGACAATCCTCCGGATATTGTCCGACACACAGACAGGCACCATTGCACTTGGAAGTTGGAACAATACGATCCATTGCTGATGTCTCCTCCCCACCAAGCAAACACACCTACGTCGATTCCCGAAAATCAAAATAGCGTCGATCCTGGATCCAACCCTCTGCCATACGCTACTCACACCTTTTAAGACCCGAATTGCTTGGATATCGACTGCAAGACATGTACCAACACTTACGAATCTCGCAGGTCTACTAGGTCTTTTAAAACTAAAGAATACATTTGTGTCCAAGACTCGCAAGATGGATGCGTGGATTCCTCTTGTTCCAGATGCAAAGATGGCTTTTTAATGATAGATAAGAATGGTCTCTGGGGATGCGCAAAAGACAGGGAAGGATGTGCAAATTGCAAACTCTCGCTCTTTTCAAATTAACAAGTTTAGTGCTCGCAGTGCTGTTTAAATCGGACGAGTTTAATAATTAGTATTTA
>KE560926.1:0-65697 GCA_000442015.1 Rozella allomycis CSF55 | reverse complement strand
ATATTCAAAATCTTGGCACTTTGGATGACTTGGAAGTGCTTTTGGACACCTATACAGCGATAAGACCGAATTTCTATATATACGGATTGATTTTATGCCGTCGATTTTCTTATCAAAACAACATTTGTGCCTTCAGTTGTTTGTCAGGTCTATACAGGCAGATTGTGGGGCCAATNAGGTCTATACAGGCAGATTGTGGGGCCAATTGCCTGTCCATTTACTGCTGGTTTTGCTGGAGCCTTGTAGCCTGTCTTCTTCCTCTGTGTCGACTTCAGTTTGCAGCTCTCCCTCTGATTCAGTGTCTGATGTAGCATAGGCTTTTAGATATGTTCTGATAATAATGGCGTCTGGTAGCGTTGAAGTATTTTCTGTCATTTATAAAACCTACTGTCCACTTTTTCACAAATTCTTAAAAGTGAAAATAGCATTTTGTTGACTGGGTCAAAGATTCTTGAACATTCACGGTTCCACCAAGCCTTTGTTCTGTAGAAATTCAATATTTTTCACAACAGAGGCGCCTTTCAAAATTTAGAGCAGGAAAATCATCATAATTATGTAACTGGATCTGCCATTTAAAGTCCTTTCACGATTGTCAAATGTTACATTCCTTCATAACCAGCTGCTCAATGTCTTCTGTAACCCAATAATTCAATGATGCAAACCCAAATCCCACAGGGACGTAAATCGTTTTTTTCCGTCCTCTGATTCTGGTGAAACATTTTTTAACTGATCTCATTAAATAAATTGAAAGAAAGTTGAATCAAGTTTATCACTTATCAGTGTCCATTAATGACGAACTGGACTTGGAGAGCGCTTGTGTCTTGTCAATCTTTTAAATTGTTTTTAACTTATCCAATGAATTTATCTCCTGCATACCTCGTAATACATTGCTCCAGCCACCCTAATGTCAAAAGTCATAACGATTAGTACCGAGCAAGAGTTTGACCGTATCTTGTCGTCAAATCCCGGAAAACTTGTAATGAAACTCGCTTTTACTAATCTAGGTTGTCGTAGACTTTAACGCGGAATGGTAAGTCCTGATTTCCCTTCATAAATTATAGGTGTGGTCCTTGCAAAATGATTTCACCAATTTTTGATCGCCTTAGCAGTACTTATACTAATGTGGTATTCTTGTCAGTCAACGTAGACCAAGTCCAAGTAGAACATAATCGACTTAATAAGTAGTCTCTAGCTGCGAAATATCAAGCTACTTCAATTCCTTACTTTATATTTCTAAAAAATAAAAACAAAGTAGACTCGTTTTCAGGGGCAAACCCTGCTAAACTCGAGGAACTTCTGACAAAGCATTCACCTAAAGTTGTAGCCGAAGATATTGGGATTCCAGGATTTGTAAAAATTTAAATTTTAAATGATGAGTATGATATTAAAGAGTTTATTGATGTCAAACAAGTACATTGTCTTAATCAGGATGCAAAGCACACAGTTCATAACATTTTTAAGAAAGAAGGATTTTTAAAATCGGATTGTGATGAACAACTATTAATTAACATTCCTTTTCTCCAAAATGTCAAGNAGCCGGTTACAAGTGTAGTAGTTAATGTCATATTGTATAAAAAATGTAGGCTTCAGCTTTTGCCCCATGGTTTTTTTCAATGATTGAACATCAATAACGAAATTTACAAAATGACGATTGCTCCGGGCAAACCTCTCGTGATGGGCCATTTTGACCTTGTACCAATTTTTAAGCAAATAATACAAGCATATTCCATGCTTTCTTGTGACTATGTAAAGAATTGGTATTGCATTAATAGAATTATATGAATATGAAGTGTTATGAAGAACATTGGAACAATATCCTTAATGCGCTAAAGTCTCCCGAGACATTCATTAGATTGACCACTATGAAAATGTTATTTAATATGGGCGCCAATGCTATCCAAAGCACGTTGCTGAATGCTGAAAGTATCCGCGCGTTGATCGTACGGGTTACTGATATTGCCAGCAGTGATGAAGTATGGTGTATATCTTTGATGATAAAAGGTGGAGCAGAACAGGTTTCTGGCGTATGTTGTGCTTGGTTATTTGAATTCCGCATTTGGCGAGAATTACAGTGTCTCATTGCGTTTGGGTTGTATTGTTGTTGTGAATATGTTTGTGAAGCTGTTTCCTGTTGCTGTGCATACACAGAAGCCGCCACACAAGGAGTATTTTGTTGCTGATGAGCATACCAAGAATCGTATAATGATATTGAATGCCTTGTCGTATTTCATGCGTGATGAAAACAAGGCTATAAAGCAGCATATAGCAGATTACATTGACATGGTGCTTTTGCATCTGTTGAATGAGAATGTGCATTTCCTGTTGCAAGCAGAGGTATTGTCGTTTTTGTGTCGATTGGATATGACCAATCGCAATCGACAAAGAATGAATACTTTCTTTGTTGCTGTCAAAGAGCTATCATTTAATTTGTTTGATGAAATCGGATCCATGAATGAAGACTACCATCCGCACCTGGTAAAGGCAATTTCCAAGTTTTGGAACAAATGGTATCCGCTGCCCTCTGATTCTCACATTGCGCAGCTTCCATCTTTGCAGGCCAATTTGGAAGGCAATGAAAAGTATTTGGGTGATTGCGGGTATGCTGTGCGTAGAAGGAAATGGATGGTTGAAGATGCTACTAGGTTTGATTCAGGGAAATCGGGTGATATAAAGCATAATGCAGAATTTGGATGGACGAGATCTAAAAAGTTTGCAAATGCTAATAAGAAAAAGGCTAATGGCATGGTGCAAGCGCTTCCGTATTTTGATGATGATAAAAATGGTAACGAGCTTTTAATGAGGAAAATATAGTTGAGCCGCCAGTTTATACGGTATTTGCGCGCCAAGAATTAAGGGATGATATTGAGACCATCGCACAGAGGCAACGTAAAGTGTCAGCGTCGTTGCGCTCGTTCTCTCTCAATAGTAAATTAAACACATCGCTAAAATAGATTTGATGGGGAAATTTTCTTCTATAACGTTTCTTGATGAAATCGCATCTGGCAATGACAAGCAAAGAGATTTTGTTCTTGATCCGGCCACTATAACATTTAGTTTGCCAACCGGTTTGATATTCAACAAGTTTAATTTGTCTAAAGAGGTTAACATTTACAATAAATCGGATGTGGATGTATCGCTGTGTTTGCAAACATATCCACCGAATCTGTTTGTAGCAGAGCCTGGGTATGTGTTTTTGAAGGCGAATTCGAATGCCAATTTGAGCATCCAGTATACGCCCAGACCGTTGGAGATTACGATGGGCAGAGACATTAATGGGTATTTGCGTGTGAGGAATGTGAATGGATTCCTGTTGGAGAGGTAATAAACTATCAAAGATGGAATAGACTGTCATTGAGAGCGTTTAATATTCCAGTTTTGCATTTATCAGCACAGAGACTGAATTTCGGAACGTGTATTGTTAAAGACGAGAGAAAGGCGTTGCTGGTTGTGTCTAATTTATCGGGGATGGATTTGAACTGTATATTTAGTGTTGTGCCTAGCAAAACGAGTTCATTTTTTGCGAGCAGTGTGGGTAGCATGACTATTGGGCCGAGGAACAAGCAGCAGATATGGATAACGTTCCAGCCGCAGTGTGAGGAGGATGAGATTGAGGATGAGCTGATGATATTGACGGCGTATGGGGAGAAGCATTTTGTGAAATTGAAAGGACGCTGTTTTAGTGCGTTGGAGGTAGTTGAAGACCGCTTAGATTTTGGGGTGTGTGATGTGTCGATGGAGAAGGTTGAAAAGAGTTTGACGCTGATTAATAAAGATGAAAAGGAGAGTGTGCCTGTTATTATACAGAGTGGGTCAAGGGAGGTATTGATTGAAGAGGAGATGGAGGCGCTTGTGTTGAGACCTGGTGAGAAGAGGAAAGTTTGTGTGTATTTTAAACCGAATTTTGGAGGGATGAAGAATAGTGTGTTGAATATTTATAGCCCTAATAGTGAAGTTAAGAGTGTTGAGTGTGTTTGCAAGGTGAATTGTATGGTGAATGTGCCGTTTGGACAGACGATTGTGATGCCTGCGGTGAATCCGAAGGCTAGTGTGAATATCGTTGTTCCCATTTATAATCCGCATTTGGAGAGTAGCAGAGTGGAAGTTAGAATAGAAAAGAAGAATGGTGTGTTCAGTATGAAGCCTAATAGTGTTTATAATAAGAATGAGATGGTAAAGGCAGAGATGAAGAATGAAGAGGATGAGCAAGTGTTGGTGTTGTGTATGCCGAGTTGTTCAGTGTATTTTGTGGATTTGGTGTTTAATCCAGCCAAGGGAGGGATTTATAAAAGTAATTTGAGTGTAAAGATGAGTGAGCCGATAAAGATGCCGAAAGTAGTTTATGTGATATTTGGAATGAGTTTGAGTGAAGCGTTTTTGAAGGTGAAGACTGTAGCGCAAATAAGAACATTGTTTGGGCGAGAAGAGGATAGAAGATTGATGTTTAGTGAGAGTGATTATTTGGTTGAAGTTGTTGAATCTATTCAAGCGCCTCCAGAAATATTTAAATTGAGTTGCAATGCGTTGTATTTGAAAGTGAATAAGAATGTTTCAGTTACATTGACGTGTGTGGCTTCTATAGTGCAAAAGTATAGAATTGTAGTGTCGTGGCCATTCTTTGTAGTGAATGAAGTTGAAGGAACGTTGTATCCGAACAAGAGTGTAGAGTTGGTTGTGGGGATTGATTATAACTATTTTGATTTGTTTATTGAAGATCAGAGCAATACGATTGTTGGATCGATTTCTGTGTGTGATGATCAAGGTAATTAATGGTGAAGGGTTGAGATAGGAAAGAGTTGTGTTGGATGTAGTTTGTATGGAGTGTATCAAAACCAAATATGGACAGAAACAAGAACTAAAAGTGTTATTCAAATAGGATCACCGAAATCGAATGAAAAGACGAGTGAGCGGTTGATGATCTATAATAGATTTCCAATTGAAGTGTCATGGGAGGCAAAGATATATTTAGATAAAGTAAATGAAGAAAAGGTTACAGTGCCATTTTCATTGAATACTACGCATGGCAAGTTGTATGGATATGAAATGTATTGTGTTGATGTGTCGTTTCAAGCATTGAGACAAGGAAACTATCATTCAAAGATGGAGATTAACTGTTTGGAGCATGAAAAGAATAAATTGATAAATGTTCCAATAAAGATAATAAATTTGGAGTCTAGTATTGGCGAAGGAGAGATCCAATTCACTAATGAATCAATATCATTTGGCGATGTACAAGTTGGCAATTCAGTGAACAAATCAATAACAATCTATAATAATTCACCAATGGATACTTTTATTTCATTATTACCGCCAAAGCAACCGTTTATGTTGAATGGAAAGTCTATTATCAAGATGATACCAAAGTTGAGTAAGATTGTGTTGAGTATTTCGTTTCAGCCAATTTTGACTGATTATTTTTCTGATTTTATTTGTATTTGTCATAAAGGAAAAACATTTGCTGTGTCTTTGATGGCTAATAGTGGGAAGATTGTGTTGGAGAATAATTTGGCGAGGCCTAAGAGTGTGAAGAGGATAATTGAAGTTGAAGGAGTTGAAGAACATGAGTTGAAAGAGGTCAAGGAGGTGAAAGATATAAAGGAGTTGAAACAGAAAGATTCTTCAATCTTAAAAGACTCAACGTTAAAAGATTCAGTGTTGAAAGATGCCAAACTATTGAAAGAGAATGAAAATGCAGTTGATGTATTTAATAATGTTGAATTTGTTTCAATTAAAGATTTGCCAAGCTTGATAGATTTTGGATTGGTTGGAGTTGGTTCGTGTAAAACAAAAACATTTAGATTGTTTAATACAAGTACATTTGAATTGAGTTTGATGAATTTAAATTGTTCAAATCCAGATTTATTAGCTTGGAATGTTGTAGATTACAGAACAAATCAATTGATAGCATTGGATGATGTAAAATCTTATCATGAAGCATTGAATCCATTCAAGAATCAATTTGAATTGCAAGATGAAAAACCAGATTCTATTTGTGTTGATTGGGATGAATTAGATTTCACCTTTAAACTTAAATTCAACGACAATGTAAGATTTGTTTTAAATAGAGAATGATAGACATTGAAGAGATTGTTTCCTATAAGATTAGCGCCAAATCAATTTATAGATTTTGTTTTTGCATTTGGTGGACTATCCAAAGTAAATTACGATGAAACTTTATAATAAGGGAGAATATGAATCTGATGTAACATTTAAAGTGTCTTCAATAAACAATACAATCACAGAATTTGTTTACTCTACCAAAGCCAGTTTGCAACCACCATTAATAGTAACAGAGAAAAAGATTGATTTTGGCATTTGTGGAGTCCAAGATAAACATTTAAAAGAAATTAAATTCACTAACAATGGTCTAGTCCCATTAAACTGGTGCATTGAGCAAGAAGAAATGGTCTACAGAAAAGCCGGCAAAAACGCAAACCTAATCAAAGCACTGCAAGGCCAAATAACAAACACCAATTTCTCAGTGCAAAGATTGCTAACAACTTGTCTAGAAATATTCCCATTGCACGGTCGATTGTATCCCGGGTGCACGCAGACTGTTGATGTGGTGTTCAAGCCGTCAATGCCGCAGTACCAAATGCAGAGTATTTTGCATTTGGTTACTGAAGATTATTCCACCTGCAGTATTCTTGTGCAGGGAGTGGGGGCGTCTACGAGTTTAACTTGTTCAACTGATTTTATTGACTTTAAGTGTGTTTGTGTGGGGCAGATTGTTTATGTCGATCATGTTACTGTTACTAATCAGGGTGTTATGTCGGCAAAGTTTTATATTGAGAGTAGCGATCCGCAAGTGTCTGTNGCAAAGTTTTATATTGAGAGTAGCGACCCGCAAGTGTCTGTTGAACCAGAGAATGGTACTATTGAAGGTAAAAAGTTTACGGGGTTGAAATATTAGGTAAAAGTTTAAGATATTGACATAATAAGGTAACTAGTTTGAATTGTTGAAATGAGGTGATGGAATTGTTTATTTGATGATTAAATTTCAACCAAAAAGTGTTTGCAACATCAAAGGACAATTAAAAGTCCACGTTCAATCAGAAGAAATAAACACACCCAAACCACTAGTGATATCATTTAAAGGAAGTGGCGGATACCCAGAGATCCAAGTGTTAACAAAAGAATTAGACTTTGATGTTGCATTGATTGGCGTGTTGAATGTGAAATCCATTGAAATTGAGAACAAGGGCCCAGCAGAAGCATCACTAACTTTTGCGTGTTACCATCCACAGATTAAATTGGAGAGCAACAGCGACAATGGGATGGTGTGTATTCCCCCAAACAGTGTCGCCAAAGCGAATGTTCTGTTTACTCCGACTGTTATTGAAGACTTGGATGTGAAAATCTACGTTAGGTCTAATGATGCTAGAGGCGACTATTTTACTATCCAGTTGAAGGGCAAGGTTGGCGCTCCAAAGATTGTGATTGAACCAGAAACGTTTATGAACTGTATTGAATTTGGGGTGTGTCAGATTGAGTCTTTTGAGGTGAAAAAGTTTAAGCTGTTTAACCACGGCAACATTGATATTAAATTCCAAGTTAGGTTTTTAAAGGTGAAAGAGGGACGATACGTGTATGATTCAGCCAGTCCATTTACTGTTGAGCCGAATAAGGGAGAATTGAAGGTTGATAAGGGGGTAGAAGTGAAGCTGGCGTTTAAACCGACTGAAATGGTGCTTTATGATTATAAGATTGAATTTTATTATGGGTTTAGCTCGTTTGTTACGCTGGTGAGAGGGCATGGTGGTAATGAGTGTTTGTGGGTGTTTAATAGGGAAAGCTGTGTTGGCTGTTGATGAATTGTTTGTAGACTTTGGGATGTGTAGAGTTGAATCTACTTTTAAAAAAGAGATTCTTATTGAAAACAAAGGCAATTTGCCATTCAATTTCAAGGTAATAAGATGAAATAATTTGATAATAGGTATCTATACTGAAATAATTTGAATATAGGTATCTATACTGAATAATTTGATAATAGGTAACTTGAGTAATTTAGGCATTAATTTCAAGGTAATGTACTTTTAAACCCCTAAATCTTTTAGGTTCGACCACAACCAGGAAACTTGGATTGGAGTTTATTGGAAGATGATGACTATGAAACAATAAAAAAGGATGGCAAAACAAGATGGATGATTGAATTAGAAAACGATGGACTGTTTATTGAACCAAATCAAGGGTGTGTAGATGCATATTCCAAGATTAAATGTAAAATAGTATTCAATCCAGCAGAATCAATTGAATTTAAAAAGATTATAAGAATTTACACACGAAAAGAATTTGTAGATGTGGAATTGAATGGAGCCAGTAGTGTTCCAAGATTATCGCTGATTGATTCCAACGAAAGAACAATTAGTTCAACAGACAAGAATGTAGAATTGGATTTAAAGGTGCAGCCAGTGTTAACTTGCATGATAAACAATTTCAAGCTTGTAAATTCATCGTGTTTTTCAATCGACTATTTGATCCAGCCAACAGGAATCCGTGAAATGGACATCCAACCACGACGAGGCTACATTGAAGCCAACAGTGTAATTCCTCTAAGATTTGTGTTCAAGCCACGCACTGATAGCAAATATATTGCCAATTTGAAGATCTTGTATGAAAAGGAGTGCATTTCACTTAAAGTTGTTGGGATGGGTGGACTGGGCAAGCTGCAGGTGGAGAGTCTGGATGGATTTAGAATTGAGTGTATTGATTTTGGGACTATTCCACTGTTTACTAGTTTTGATTGTTATTTTAGGCTGATTAATGTGGGGCTTGTGTCGATGCAGTTTAATGTTAGGCAGGATGGGCAGGATTTTAGTACTTGTGTGGTTGGCAGTGCGTATCCTGTGGAGAGAATCAAAGAAGAGAAGAGAAAAAAGGTAAAGGAGAATAATTTGGATGATTACTAGGTAAAGTAGTAGTTGGAATGATTAATATAGGTAAAGTAGTACTGGTAAATGATTACTAGGTGAAAGAATTCAACTATATTTGATTAATAGGTAAATAATTTAATTTTAATTGTACTTTTAAAGGTTACTAGCTTTAATTGGATTAAAGATGGTCAATTCATGTTGAATGCTTCAAGTGCCATGGATTTTCTAGTTAGATTTAATAGTAGAGTAGAAGAGAGTGTTACTTCATTTATTCACATATTTGCTGAAAGAAATGACTTGACTATTCCATTAAAAGGTTTGAAATAACACAAATGATTAGAATAGGCAAGAGTGGAACAATTAATTTAGCGTTTAATGGAGATTTGAATTTTAGTGATATAGCAGCCATGTATGCTTATCAAAAGAAGATTAAAATAACGAATGCGGGTTCAATTTCAACGAGAATAAAATTTGAATTTTCAATTGTTGGACAGAATAAAACTAATGGATCTTTTGTTAATCTAGAAGAACAATTTTCAGTTACAGATCCAAGATCTCCCTTTTTAAGAAATCAATTAATTAAAGAGAAAAAGGATAGAAATGAATCTGTTGAATTTAAAGCTAAAGATTATTGGATGTTGATTAAACGAATGGTACTAAAAGATCAAGGTAAGCTTTGAGAGTTGTTTAGAGAAAGGGTTGGGTAAATAATCATCTATTATCATTGATAGATATTAAACAATTGACTAAAAAGAACATGTTGAATATATTATCAATTCAATTGAAAAAGAAGCAAATGTTTTATCATTTAATAACAACAAATCCAGTTGGTTCACAATCACTATGCACAACAAAACCATTTATCAAAGTATTCCCATCAGAAACAATGATCAATGGACATTCAGAGATTGAAATAACAATAGAACTATTACTTCCCAACGAAGAATCATTCTC
Source organism: Rozella allomycis CSF55 (assembly GCA_000442015.1). NCBI lineage: Eukaryota > Fungi > Rozellomycota > Rozella > Rozella allomycis. Next base: position 55,873 of record KE560926.1, on the reverse strand, counting down.
ATCCACCCTCATTGGCAAAGTAGACATACCAAACACCAAAAACATTGAAACATTAATCACAGCCTCTCCCAAACTAGTCACAATTCTAGTAGACGACAATTCAACTTTAAATTTTGGTCGACAGCCGTTGGGCCAATCTGAAACTATTTACAGAAATTTCAGAAATGTTGGGCATAAATCTATTTCATTTAAAATTGTTAATGAAAATTCATCGCTGGTTGTTGTTCCTAATAAGGGTAATTTAAATGTTAATGAGTCTGTTACTATTGCGTTTATTTTTAAGCCGACGGAAGAAGCTGTGCAGAGTGCGCCTGTGTATTTTGAACCTGATTGTTCGCAGAGGATTAGGTTGGGGATGTTTGGTGGGGGTGGATTTGCGCGAATCAGTTTAACCAAATTTAAAAGGTAGAAAAAGGTAGAGTAGATAATCTAGGTAATCAATTGTTAATCTTTGAAATAGGTATAAATCTTTACTTTTAACATATATAGGTTTGATTTTGGGTTGTGTATGCTGGGAAAACAAACATTGTCTTATTTGCCAATAACAAATGAAGGAAATGCAATTCTTCATTTAACATTGTTTGATTTGGTTGAATCTAAACATTATTCTAGAGGTAATTAATCTATTCTCACAGTTAAAGGAATTGAATGGCCAATGGATAGAATATCACTTCAACCAGGTAACATTGATTGTTAACAATTTAAAGGAACGACATTTAATTTGCCATTAATTTTTATGCCAATGGAAGAGAATCCTCCAGCAGGAAAAGTTATAATTGGAACTTTATTAGAAAAATATGAAATTGAATTAATTGGAACTGGAAGAGAATCTGTCTTGCTAATCTCAAAATCATCTCTTGAATTCATAGACTGCATTGTTGGTAAATAACATACAATTATATTCAAAGGGAATACATATTCTGATTCAATTACTTTTAAAAATGTTGGTCAAGTTAATTATCCATTAACATTTTCTATTCATGAAAAAGATAAAGATAAAGACAAGGGTATTATTATTAGATTTCTATTTTTAGATTCAATTGTTAATAATTTAATAATTCTTCAACCATCCAATTTAACTATTTTACCATTTGAAGAATCAAATTTAATGATTTATTTTAAACCACCAAAAGATTTAGATTTGCAACTTCATTTATTAGTTTCTTCTCCTTATTCAAGGCATCTAATTCCAATCAAATTACATTCTGGCACAATCAGTCTAGAAGTGTCAAAATCAAAATTAGATTTCGGCTTTTTTGAAAAATCCACCAAACCCAAACTATCTTTCATAATTAAAAACATTGGCTCTGTTAAAACAAAGTTTTCTATTAAACCATTAACAAAACCTTCATTCATTCAACTGCACACATTCAAAGGACTAGTTCTACCTAAAAAGTCTGTTGAAATCTCTACAAGCTGCATTCCATTCAAAACTGGCCCATTCGAAGAAAAAATAGTTATTAAAACAGACGCCAATGACAAATTCTATCACGTCGACTTGATGGGGCAATGCGAAGAAGCTCTTCTGGATTTATCTCTAATCGAATCAATAAACCTGTCCACCTGTCCCGTCTTTGAACTGTCGACGAGGGAAATTCCTTTGGTAAATATTGGAAAGTATCCACTCCAAATTGACATTATTGCTGCATTCCCCATCAGAGTAGAGCCGAATTGTATTTCTATTAATGGGCTGGATAGAGCAATGGTTAAAATTAGCTGGCTGCCTTCTGGCGCGTATGAACTGAGAAGCCAGATTCACTTGAAGACTAATGTGGGTGTGTTTGATTGCACGGTGAGAGGAAAGTCGGTGCAGCCCGATTTGTTTATTAGGCATTCTTGTTTGGATTTTGGCGTGTGTGCTGTGGATTGTTTATACAGCAAATCATTCACGCTAGTTAACAGAGGTAATAATATGCTTTAATAATAATTAGGTAAATAGAAACCTATTGAATAATCATTAGGTAAAGTACCACTTAAATGGTCTATCAATTATCATCAAAAAGATGTCTTTAGATTGTCAAAATTACATGGAACTTTGAATGTCCATGAATCTGAAAATGTAGATCTTTCATTCACACCAAATAATTTCATTAAATTTCAAGAAAATTTTATTGTTGAATGCAAAGGAACAAATTACAAGGAAATAATCGCCTTTGGTGTCGGCGGTACATTCAATCTACTAATCAAACCCTCTTCTATTCTAAACTTTGGTAATACAAACATAATTTTAATTAAAAAGGTTTCTGTCCTTGTTATTTCATTCAACAAGCTAAAATTCAGTTAATAAACAAGGGCGATGTTACTGCCAACGTAGTCATTACTTCAGTTGAATCAAAAGACTACAAGTTAATTTTACCAGAATCTTTTTCTATTTTATCAAAACAATCAAAACAAATCGACTTGAATTTAATCGCCAATAAAACTGGATCATTGAATGGATCCCTTTCAATCATTTGCCATGAAAAATCATTCACTCTTCCCTTTAAAGGTTTAGGCACAAGAATTGTATTCAATGAGAAAATAAAATCATTAATTAACAATTCGAAAATAGAAAACGTAAATTGTTATCCATCTTAATATAGATTTTGCATCCAAATGAAATCTCAAAAGAAATATACTTGGATCCCCTTTCTTTCAAAATAAATTCATGGTCTACTTCACATCAATCTGATCTAGCCATCCTTGATAAACTAGAAAAACTTTCTTTTGAAATCAACCCAGACTCTGCATTCGATTCAGTAATATGCATAAATTCAAAGTATAGGAAAACATTGATCCCCTGAATCTCTTCAAATCCAGAGAATCAATCCTGAAAACATTTGAACTACTCGCTGCCGATCCCCTGCGATCATCACCCGCTCTATTTTACCAATTGAAGAAATCATTCGAAGTATTGAAACAGCAAGAATACAACCACAAATGCTCTCTGTTTCAATACGACGACGATCACATTGTCAACTCTGTAGTCAACCACGCGTCTTATACCGTGCATGATGTTTCTATTCAGAATGTGCTGGATTTGGTCAATGTTGATGTGGATTTGGATATTTCGTTTATTCTAAAGAGACCGCCGCCGTTTATTGAGGTTGAAGAAAGGGCTGTTAAACAGTTTCCTAGATCGCTTTATGAAATGAAACCGAGTTTTGTGAGGAAAGAGAGGAATGCTAAAACTGTGGATGCTTTCAGACAGAGATTCTACAAATAAATAAACTTATAATGGATAATGGATATGAAATTAAAAGATTTTTGAATTTAACTTGAACTTTTATTACTTTTTCTGACGATTAATGTTCCTAGACCACGCGAGATTAGCAGTGTTTGTCGTGGTTTGATTTCTGATACTTGATCTTGGATCTCTTGATGGTCTTTGCTGCTGTTGCTGCCCATGGTAGTTTTGTAATTGTTGAACATAATAGTTTTGATTATGGGCTGGTGCTTGATGTTGATTATGTGTTTGATACTGTGCGTTCCAATTGTATCCTGATTGTGGGCCATAGTAATTCATGTTGCTGTATTGTGGCTGTTGGTAGCCGTATTGTTGAGCTGGATTGTTTGAATAGTTTGACGGTGGAAATGCTTGTTGGTGAGCGAGTGGAGCGTGTTGATTAGGATGACCATGTTGATTATGAGCGTGTTGACTATGGAGATTTGAATTACTTTGTACATGATGACCATGTTGATGACTTTGATATTGAGAATATTGATCAAAATTGTTGTTTGGATAATATTGATTGTAATATGATTGATTGTGACTAGATTGAGAGCTATAAGATTGATTGTGACTAGATTGAGAGCTATAAGATTGATTGTGATAAGAGTTAGAACTGTAAGATAGATTTTGATTAGAATTAGAGCTGTAAGATTGATTTTGATTAGAATATCCAGATTGATAATTTGATGCTTGATACTGATCATAAGAACGATTGTATTGATCATACGAACGATATTCACTGTGTCTGTCACTTGGACGTTCTCTAGAACGCTCATTACTGCGATTGCTTGGACGATTGTAAGGTTTATATTCTTGTCTTTGGTTAGGAACATAATTATCATTTCTGTTGGATCTTCTATCTAATTTACCATACATGGATCTTCCTTCTCTGTGTTGATGAGATTCTCTGTGCATGGATGCATGTGACAANTGTTGATTAGGATGACCATGTTGATTATGAGCGTGTTGACTATGGAGATTTGAATTACTTTGTACATGATGACCATGTTGATGACTTTGATATTGAGAATATTGATCAAAATTGTTGTTTGGATAATATTGATTGTAATATGATTGATTGTGACTAGATTGAGAGCTATAAGATTGATTGTGATAAGAGTTAGAACTGTAAGATAGATTTTGATTAGAATTAGAGCTGTAAGATTGATTTTGATTAGAATATCCAGATTGATAATTTGATGCTTGATACTGATCATAAGAACGATTGTATTGATCATACGAACGATATTCATTGTGTCTGTCACTTGGACGTTCTCTAGAACGCTCATTACTGCGATTGCTTGGACGATTGTAAGGTTTATATTCTTGTCTTTGGTTAGGAACATAATTATCATTTCTGTTGGATCTTCTGTCTAACTTGCCATGCATGGATCTTCCTTCTCTCTGTTGATGAGATTCTCTGTGCATGGATGCATGTGACAGATGCTTTCTGCCACTTTTAACCATATCAGTATCATTTCTTGTCAAAACTCGCTCTTTAAGTTCTACACCTGGAAGTAACTCTGACTGGAATCCATGCTTGTCTTGAAACTGCGGATGGAAATACAAACATCTTTTATTAAAGAAATTAAAATTAATTACGAAATAGCATTGTTGTTTTCCAAATCTGAAACTTGTTTAAATGGTCTAGGAAAGATCTGACCAGGGAGAACAGCATTAGAATCGGGGCCAATTAATCCAGATAAACCATCAAATAGTTTTGCATCCACTTCTATTATTTCTTCTTTTATTGTTGGTTCATAAAGATCTAAAACAATTGAAAATGCAGGATGCGAGTTTCCAAGATAAATAGACTCTTCGCCTTGTTCATTCATCTTCTCTTCTTCTTTTGATAATTGAACATTTGAAATTGCTTCTAAAAGTCTTTGTTCATCAATAAAAGGTAAAAGTGCAACCCCTTGCCAAGCATGAATTTTTCCATTCAAATCAATCGAAAAATCTTTTGGATAAAAATCAATTATTGGTGAATCATCGTCAATCATTAGTTTTTGTAACCCTGGAGGAAGAAATTGTCTACTTTCAGCTGGCAACACACCCATCAACTGTTCAAGTGGTTTAAATGGAGTTCCTAGATCAAATTTAATATCCAGATTGGATATTTTTGTGAAATCAGAAGCGAATGGAGCGTAATGATATGGGAAATACCAATTCCATGATGGACAACCCCTGTAATAGTATTGTAAAACCCAACAAAGACCTTGGACGTAATTGAATACTAGATCATCTATAAATGAAGTATCAGACAATTCAATCCCAAATTTAGAAGAGTAATATCTTTCTTTCCAACCATTTTCCCAAAGTCTGACGTCATCGTAAGGTTCAGGGTCACTTTCATCTTCATCGATTGGCCTTTTAATTTCTGTGATTGTTGATCCAACTTCAGTGACGCTTTTAGATTCCATGATTTCAGTATTTTCATCTTTAGTTTCAGTAGATTCTAAACTATTTTTGGTTTCCACTTTAAAATCTTCAGCTTTTGATTCAGTAAGCTGAGCATTCAAATCACCTTTGAGAACTTTTATTTCTTCCTTGTCCCCATTCCCTTCTTCCTTCTCTTCTTTTAATTCTTCTACTTCTACTTTGTCACTAATCTCTTCTTTATCTTTATCTTTGGCTTCACTTGAATTTCTTTTCTCTTCTTCGTTTTCTTCATTTTCTTTAATAGATTTCTTGGCTAATTTAGATCTTAAAAGAGACGCCATTTCAATATTCTTTGCAGCGATGATTTCTTCTTGGTTTGGAATTGGATTATTATTTTCCATTCTTCTTCTTTTAAAATTCGCTCTTCTTCTTTCTTCTCTGTCTCTTCTAGACTTAAAAACCGAATCTTCAATTCTCCCTAATTCTTCCATAATGATTGCCACACGTGATAAATCTACAATTCCATTATTCGTTAAATAATCTCCCATTTCATCAAATCTTCTCTTGTATATTTCTAAAAGTTTATCAATCGCTCCTTCTCTAATCTCTAATGACGGAAGATGCGGAAGAAAATCATTTCCAACAAAGAAACACAAAAACACCCAATCATCAATCAGTCTCTCTAAATCTAATTTTGGATTTGTTTTCATTTCTGCTTCCAAATACTCTCTCAAAATCCCAACATCTAAAAATATAAATGGCTTTGGCTGGACGGCACTCTTCTCTGGATTATCCAATGGACAATCTGCTGCAATGTGGCCAGTCTTTTGGCATTTTGTACACGTAAACCTTTTAGTACTATCTTCTGCAAATACATCTTCTCTCAATATTTTAAAATGTGGTTCATGTGTAGCCAACGCCAACATTATCAAATCAGCGTCAAGTCCATACATCACATGACTAGTATTCATATCGTGATCTTCACTCATTCTTTGCTGTCTAATAAAAGTCATTATTTTATGCTCTCCCTCTCCAGGTACACTCGCGTCTGAAAACATCACTTTCACATTCTTCCAGCCAGGATCATTACTCAATCTATCATGCACATAATATCTTAATGCCTTTGACAAATTATACATAAACATTGTCCCAGGGGTAATACAGTTTCTATCAAATTCTTCTCCTCCATCCTCTGTGTTGGGTACCTCAAATCCATTCTCAATCATCTCTTCCTCTTTCGCCTTTTTCATCGCCAACTCTTTCACAGACCTAAATCTTCTGCTTCTCTGTTGGTTCATCTTTGCTCTAGGCGCAACACCATCTATAGCCATATAAAGCAGCTTCCTCGGTCGGACCATCGCAAATATTCTGTCTATATACTCAAATATCGCCAAAAACATATCCTCCTCCGTTTTCGGTGCCTCTCTGCCTTCCGGTTTACAACAAGGATGGATAATTCCATTCATGTCCAAATACAAATTATCATTTTCTTCCCCATTGGGATTCGGCCCAGAAGCATCCAGCCTGCCACAAACAGTATTATTCGCAGTTGCAGCTTCTTCTATAACACTCCTCGTAATTTTTGGATACTTATTATTAAGCCAACGGAAAAGCGCCGGAACTCCCATAAAATTATTTAACCCTGGTGATATTCCGTAACTTTATTCAAATCTCTTAAATGACTCCAGATCATTGTTTCTATTGTTTTGAGATTTTATCAAATCATTTAAACGGCGATTCACCCCCTACAGAGCCGCAATTTGAAAACTCTAAAAAGTAACATTAAAATACATTGGGTATATTTGGCCACTGTTTATTACCTGGTATACACATCAAAATGGGAAAAAGGAATTGCGAGGGTGCATCGGAACTTTCAATCCCCTTGATTTGCACAGTGGAATCAAAAAGTATGCATTGACGAGGTAACCTAGACTAGCTAATAGTACAAGTGCATTTAATGATTCAAGATTTTCACCAATTACCGTGGAAGAGATATCTCACTTGTCTTGTGCTGTATCAATTTTGGACGATTTTGAAGATGATCTAAAGTGGGACAACTGGGATGTCGGAATTCATGGAATAAAGATAAACTACAAATCTCATTCTGCAACTTATCTACCAGAAGTAGCTCATAATCAAGGTAAAAACGTATGAACGATCACATTCAAAGGATGGACAAAGTATGAGACTATTGTCTCGCTGTTGAAAAAAGCGGGATACTATGGTCACATCAATGTTAAAGTTTTGGCTTCCTTGTCATTGGTGAGATACCAAAGTCGCAAGCATGAAGCTCATTATCAGGAATGGGTCAATAGTTATCAGCAATAAATATTAAGTGACAAAATTATAATTATTCTTTATGAAACATTTTTAAAGCAAATTGTCCATAATACTGGTTGATTAGTCGTAATTGTTACGACTGTGTCTACCGCTTTGTTTGAGGAGCTAATAAGTGAGCCATATGATAAGTTTGCATTATCCAAATTCCATTTCAAGCCAGTGGTACTAACCACCGTTTTACTTTGAACAATAGGCAAAACCCCGCAAATAGGTCCTTCATGTTTTTCGTTAATGATAATGCTAGAGTTTCCTGGTTGTAATACTGTTGATAAGCATTCTTTATTCATTAAATATATTCGTTTATGATTAAATAAAAGTGAGCTGTGAATAGATGAAAGAGATTGGTCCACTCTACCACCGAATGCACCAAATACGAAAACTGGATTCGATAATGGAATTTTTTCCAAACATTTAAGGCATTTAGTTAAATCTGTAGTATCTTGGCACGAATCATGTATAATTGCAACATTGGCCTTTTGGTACTCTATTCTTGTTAATTCGTCTAAAGAATCTAAATCCCCAACAATAGCGTCAGGTACAAAATTTACTGAACTAAATTTTTCCTTGGTCTCGGCTAAAAGAGAATTCGCTGCTCCATCAGCGCACAATTTACATTGCGCATTTTCCCAAACATTCCTGAACAATGGCCAGTCAACAAAGCCTTTAAATCCATTCAATAATATCGCTGAATACTTTTTTTCATCCCACCATTTTATCGACGACATGGTTATTGCCAAAACAATATTTCATAAATTTGAATTTCTACTTTTTGAATTTTTAGAGCCTTTATGGATGTAACTATACGTGAAAATTATAATCTAGTTTAATAAACTCATGAAACAGGCTGAAGAGCAGTCCATAAAGCAAAAGATCATGTCAGATGCCTTGAAGAAACAAAGGCTGAAAGAAGAATCAGAAAAGAAGGAGTTGGAAAAACGAAAAGAATCTGAAAGAAAAAATGTGATTAGCGCGCTTCAGTCTGCGAAAGAAAAGGAGAGTCTGGATGAGATTAGAAAGTTAATGGATGAAGCAAAAAGAAAAGCAATCAAGGAAAAAATGGAACAAGTCAACATGAAAAAGGTCAAGACGCCTGATTTTATTAAGAGAATGGATGGACAAATTACAGAAGAAAGAAAAAAAAAGAAGATTAAAGAGCCAAAGTTTCTCAAAAAGATCCCAATTCAAACTAAAACTAGTAAAACGACAGAAAAGGATCCCTTTTCCAGAGATTTAGTTAAACTTAATACTAAAAAGAGAGATTTAAGAACTATAGAAGAGATTACCAGTTCCATGACATCCAAGAAAGCTGTAACAATGAAGGACAGCTCGCGACCTTCAACTTCAAATGGAGGCAAAACAAAGCCGAAAACTACAGGGAACCACGCAGCTAATAATGTTATGGCTAAGAATGTTATAGCTAAGAATGTCACGGTTAATAATGGTAGAAGTTCTACAAAGGCACCGCAAAATGTTTCAGAAAGACGAATTAAACCAGTACGAGATGAATATGAAGATGAGTATTACGATGAAGACGAATACAGTGAGGATATAGACGATTGTAATCCAAACATGATTTCCTCAGTGATAGGAGAAATCTTTGGATACAACAGGCAAAAGTAAAAGATGTTGAAACTTGTTTATAAGATATGCTCGACGTGACGACTTTAGTGACAGCGATATGGAAGCAGACCCGGAAACAATAAGAAGAGAAGAACTTCGAAGTTCTAAAATTGCTAAAATAGAGGATAGACGTGAAATGGAACTTGAAGAAGAACGAAAGAAGAGAAAGCTAACAAAAAGACATTAACAAACAAAAACGCTAAACTAATAAATGTAAAATGATAATTTATTACAAATAAACTGGCTTTACGTCGTTTTGGCCAAAACCTTCACCACAAGAAGGACATTTGCGCTGTCTTGAATCCAAACGGTCATCAATGCATTCTTTACAAAATAAATGCATGCAACGCGTTATTATCACCCCTTTCTGGCGAATTTCACATGCGCTACAATACAGTAGTTTCTAACATTGGATCTATTAATAAGAATTACTTTGTAAGCTGCAATTTCATCAAAATCTTCAGAAGACTCGCCTTTAATAACTTGGATCTTTTTCCTTAGCATTTTACATTCATCTTCAAATTTTTTACGATACAAAACATCCTTTTCATATTGAACTAACTTTTCCTTGAAAGACTTTTGCAAATTGTCCATTTTTCCAGACAATTTTTCAAGTTTGGATGTTAATTCATTCGATTTTAAAACTTCATTATTATACTTCCATTTCATGGATTCTGCACCTTCGTAACGAAGAGCTATTTCCTTGTCTAGACGAGTCTTTTCAGATTCCAGATCCAGTTCCTTCTTTTTCAATTTTTTCAATGATTCATTTAAAGTCACTTCTTTCTTCCTCCAATGACTAACAGTCTCTTGAAAAAGTTGTCTTTCCTTTTCCAACAAGTTGTGACCCTGGTCAACTTTTACCTTTTCTCCCAAGAGTTGCAAAATTAAATCTTCTTTTTGTAAAAGTTGTTTCTCCAACTTTTCATTATGTTCCTGCATTTCCTCAAAAGCTTTTGCCATGTTCTCAATCTCTGCCATCCATTCAGACTCAGAAAGATCTGCATTTATTCTCTTCAAACACGAGTCGTAATGACCCATTATAGTATTTAACTTTGAGAATTCTTCATTCTTCTTTTTTAAGTATTCGTATTTATTGCGTAACTCTTTTAATTCGATTTTTGCCTTTTCCAGCTCTTTTGCCATTTTTATATCTTGAGAATCATGCCCTTGAACTAGCTTTATTGCATCATCCAATTTTTCAGCATTTTCTCTCTGAAGCCTTCTAATGTAATCATGCCTTTTATCATATTCTTTAGCAAGCCTATCTTTGCAATCATCAATATTTCTTCTCAATTGCTTTATTACGTCTTTTTGCCTTTCATAAGAATCATTAGATCTTTTCTCTTGAGTTTCATCCTTTAATTCTTCTGATTTTGTCATTAAATCCACCTTAACTTTCTTCAATGCTTCTATTTCATTCATAAACATCTCATTTTGCTTTTTGAGGTAATCTAATTCAATTATCAAATCTTTATTTTCTAAACTCTCATTTTCATTTTTATTTTCAGCGACAGGATTATTGTTTTTCTTTTGTTTTAGTTTTTCATTCTCCAAAAGTAATCGATTATACTTTCTTTGCAAGTTAGAAATATCCTCTTTCATTCCCTCTATATCTTTGTTTAGTTCAGCAACGCTTGCAGAGTTTTCCTTAACTTCCACTGATACAGTCACTCCCTCTTTAATTTCTTCCAACAATTCCTTGAAATTCTCACTGTCAAGTCCTTTTGTTCTGCATTTTGTCATTTCATACCTGTAATCATTTTTAACATTTTATCCACATTATTTTCTTCATTTGCCAAATCTACTTCTCTTCCTAATACTTTCCTGCAAATAGACTGAAGCTATGTTTTAAAAATTATCCATTTTGATACCATCTCTAAAGTTAATCGATATTTTTCGTTTTGCTTTATTAGTTTATTATTTTTTTCACTTATATTTTGAATTTTTAAAAGGTTAGTTTCGTTTTGAGCTTTATACTCTCTCATTTTCACCCAAATAGCTTTCTTTTGGAATTCCAACAAATTGAAATCATCCTTTTATTACTATAGGTATGAAAATACTTTTTTTTCAGTGTCTTCAGTTGGTAAAGTTTCGTCGATCTTGCGCTTCTTGTCAGAATTCATTTTAGCAAATTTCGACATATTCTTACTGTTTATCTCATCTCATTAAACTAGAATTGGAACTAAAAATGTCTTTTATTTTATTTATACATTTTCTACTGATGTGATGTTATTCCAACAAAAGCAATTTAATAATACCTTGTGTCAAGGATAATCGAAAGAACCTGGTTTACTAAAGTTAGAAAACTTGTATTTAACCATCAAAATTTTGCTTTTGTGCTGCACCATTTTCAACACATAAGAAAATTCCTTTTTAGGAAATTTCAATCTCGTCATGGACGCTGAACAAATGGAAGCTCTTGCCCAATTATTTGCAAGTCAAGGTGGTCAAAGAGAAGCAAAGAAAAAGTTATCTCCTAATACTGAATTAGCTATAAGCCTTACTGTTTTTGCAACAGCGATTGCTGTGTTTCGAGCATATGGAAGTGTTTTTGCATCGTTTTGAATTAATGGGTTATTAAATACTGGAAAGTTCATGCAATAAATATGTTTTCTACTTGATTTTCCAAGGTTGATAAAAATCTTCCAAATGATAAAACTATGAAGCAATTAAAATTTAAAGTTTTATTATAACACTTTATACAGAATTTGCAAATCTTCAAATATTGCCTTCACGTTCATGATAGCGAGGGTTCGTCTCTCTCTAAAACGCTTCATATTTTGGAAATTACTTCTATGCTGAATCCAAAGTCTTAACAACATCTTTTCTCTTCCTTGGACTTCCTTTATTTCCATCTCATAGGAACGATAAAAATGCATGGATTGATATTTGAGAAACTTGCTTATTCGTTGCTCCAGTTCTTTCAATTTTTCAGGTGATGTACTGTAATCTATTTCAAATTGAGTAATATCAAATTGATCGGGGCTTCTTCTAAAGTTATGTATGGGCGAATGAATCAGTTTGGCATTTGGGTGAATTACTTTGGTATTATCATGAGTTATCATTTCCGTGGTAAGGATGTTCACTTTATGAATAAGGTAAATAATGCCATCTATCATAACACGATCTCCAATATCGAAAGGGTGCATGAAGAAGACGAATTGCACTGAATCTACTATTCTTTGAAGAGATTGACCACATGAGAAAGATAAGGAAACTAATACCGATGAAATTGTAACCAAAAATCCGGTCATGTCTACTCCAAGAAATAACATTGTCAACAAAATGAGAACAACCATAAATAGCACTGTAATCACAGAATCTAGTTTCCCGATTGAATTTTCTCCTTCATGCAATGCTCTGGTTAAGGCTTTCCTCTCTTTAAATAAAAGTAAAAGAGCTGCTTGAAATTCTCCTTTTGACACAAAGCCATCTAAATTTGAATCGAAGAAACTGAAGGCTTGTTTGGACAGTTGATGTGACTTAAATATCAAACGAAAGTCGTTTTCAGAAATCGCACCACCAGCATTATGCTGAAACTTTTTAAAAATGTTTTCTCCAATAATTTTGATAGCTTTTCTTTTGCCATAGAGTTTACCATTTTCTTCTAGTTCACCATTCCAAGCATTAAATGTTGCATTGCCTTTAAAGTACTCAATGAAATCAGCTAATTGATGAGATGAAAAATCGTTATGCAATAGGATTTTTTCGTTCACTTTCAAGTACTTAATTTTAACGTTAGAATCGTCACCGGTATGATGTTTTAGCATGTAAACTGAAGCCCGCCCTGTTCCCACCAAGGTACTTGACATCGAATAGAACTTTTCTATTAAGTATTCCATAATCAAATTTATCCTTATCCTATTAATGTAAGCTCCTCTGTGAAATCGTATAGCAAGGTACCGCATACAGATAACCTTAACTGAAAACCCAATGCTGGACATTATAAGACCAGTAAATATAGCTTTTTCACCAAACTTGATCGCTTCTTTTGTGGAATCGGAGAGACTCAAACGAAACCATAAATTCCATATTAATAACAGCGAGACGCTCCATAAAAATAGGACAACAGGCCTTCGCATTGGCTTTATGTAATATGAAATTCGGCTTTCGGAGTATTCCACAATGTAAATAGCAAGAGAAGTGATGACTTGAATAATAAACAGAGAAGTTACAGCTATTGTAATAAACAATGATATATCCCAAATAGACAGATTAGATATAACAAGGCATTGAATAGCGCTGTATTTACATAGGATACCCGGGGTAATGCAAATCAAAATTAATAGTCCAAATTGAATAAAGTACTTCAACCACGACTTTGAAAAAATCATTATGCTTTTTGGGATATAATGGCTTCGATTTTCAGATTCTTCTTCATCAGTGTCGCCTTGTGATGGGACTAATTGTTGGTTTATAGCATCGATTTCGTCATCTGTTTCATCAGAGCTAACATTGCCTTCAGGATGATCGTCATTAGCTTTCTGAAATCTATGGGAATCTGCCAAAAGCGTACTTATAGGAAGGTGCACGCTTGCCTTTGCCTTCTTATGGGCTCTTACTCTTCTTCTGCTACTGACCTGTGGTAGCGTGGTCACACTAATAAAATCTTCTTCATCATTAAATTTAGTGGGTTCTGTATAGCTTTGTTTCCCTTCCATATGAAGTCAAGGGGTAAAACATTTGGTGAAGGAGCTCTATGAATAGCATCAAAGTAAAACTATTGGTGAAAGCAACATTTCTTCATTTTTTAGTTTTAATAGATGCTCTTTTATAAATAACCATTATGTTTTGTCTGCGCTGAATTTCGTCTGTTCGTGTGGCTGGTTTCAAAAAATATTAGAATGTCTTTATTACGAATTAAAAGAAAGAAAACAGATACTCCATACGAAAATATAGGTGATTTTATTTTGTTAAAAACAAGTAGTTCTCCAACCTCCATTCAAAAAGGACAAGCCTGAAGTTTTCAAATTATTTCGAACAGATGTTGAAGATGACAAGTTGAAAGTACTTTTTTTCAAATTATATTTACAAGAATCTTATGAACGCTGAATTTTGTCTAGACAATTTACAGTTTCCGAATTCATTGAAGAAAGAGGATGCCCATGATTCTAAATTCATTAAAATTTTAAAAAAGAGGAAAATATTACAAGAAGATAAGTAACTTAACACATTCGAATATATTCAAGTTTAAATGTTGACTACAGCGTCATGTACGAAGGAATTCTTGACCGAGAAGAACAAGACATTGAACTATTTAGAAAAGATCCTTTAAAATTTGAGAATTTGTCGCTCAGTGAAGATAATTTTCATGTCTATGATTACTACATAACATGTAGCGACAATGAGGGTATGCTACCCCAATCTTCATATCCTATTGTACACTGGAATCCTTACTTTGATCAAGATATATTTTTAGCTTCAGAAGACGGAGATGAATCATCCGGCCTATCAGAAGATTCCAATGGTAAATTAAATATGTCGCGTTAAGTGCTAGCTGAAAGCTATTTTGGGAACGATTACCCAGATGAAATTTCTAGTGACAATGACACTTGTTCATCTTATTCTTCAGATAATGTGAATTTTTACTAACAATAAAAGAAATTTCAAGTTACGTAGGGGTGGCTCAGCGTTGTTCACCCCTGCCGACTTTTTTTCAAATGGTATGAAGTATATATTTAACAACTTCTTTTATTTTGTCTGATCCTTTTCTTTTTTATACTAATATTAGCCTTCTCAAAAGTCTTTTAAAATTAAGCGTATTCTTGGAAAGAAAATGAAGCAGAATCGTCCTATCCCCCACTGGATTAGACTTCGCACTGACAACAAAATTCGGTAATTAATAATGTCGTATGTTATTTTAGTTACAACGCGAAAAGAAGACACTGGAGAAGAACCAAGTTGAACCTCTAAATAAACAACTATGTCATCTTTGCATTAGAGTTTGATAAGTTATAGAGAATGTTTTTCTATTACATTTGTATTTTGTCTTTCCGATTTATTCAATTTACTAAAATGGGAAGCATTATCGCACCTGTTATTCCTGGACTAATATCCAAAGTTCCTCTTATTTGTGAATATATTGCGAAAGGACTTGAAGTATTATTAGCTGTCCCGTATTCTAAACACAATAGACGTTATACGAGAAGGAAGTTCTTTTTACAGGTTCCAAAGTAAAATTATGTTTGAGATTGCAAAGATTAATAAGCAATGTAACCAAGTGTAAAGTATGCGGCAAGCCAAAACTGGTAAACAATGTCTGCCCGGGATGCTTTCAGAGGTATATGGATGAAGTTTCTCCCAAGAAAAAAGATGAATCTGATACATTATAAATATATTTGCTCATTATTATTCCATCAATGAGTTTTAAAAATGTGAGTCTGAGAAACTGGCCAAAATTTGAGTTATAGGGTGATCATAAGCACAAGTTCCTGGCAAAATTTACTCGTTTCAAGGTTGTCAAATATGCCTATTGTCAAAGTTGAAATGCACCAATCCAAACTATGGAAAAGGACGCTTACATTAGGAGATGTGTACATTAAGGATTACATTTATTTTATTCCTTTTTCCGTTTAATATCTGCCATTGAGTATAGAATGGTCCCTAATGAGGCTATGACACATCCTACCCACCCATTAACTGAAATCGGATTGTCGAAAATATAAGCAGACAGAAGAAGTGAGACTAATTTTCTTAAACTCAAAACCAAATTCAAAGTTACTGAGGACGTCAATGAACTTAATTGGTGAACCCCTCTAATGCAAACATACCTACAAAAGATACCTTCATTACTTACTGGCTTATTACGTTTAGAATCAAAACCGCCCATAAATTTTGAAATCGAAATGTCCATAATTGAAAAAGGCGATAATCATCGTAGTGCCTAGCAGCCTCAACAATTGATGGTGAGATTATTAAAAATCCCGGCAAAGAAAAAAGATGCTAAAAATAAAATTCAGCTACAGAATATACTGTAAAGAAAAGTGCTTCCCTCCAATGTTTACCATATTTAATGTAAATGGATTCTTGTATAGTTCCTAGTATGCAACTTAATACTACTGCTACGAACAGCAATAGGAGACCAGCTATATGATTATGATCACTGGTGTTTAGATTTTCTGATTTAAGCTAATTGTATAGTATATATGCAGTTTACTTGGGAAACGGTTGATACAATGACACCTATTGAGACCATGAGCACTCCATAAATTGCTTTCTTGGAATATCAAGAATGAATGTATATGATTTTTACTGTCTATTTAGAAAAAACGAACCGATAATCATGGTAATTACTAAAGATGAAGATCGGAAAATGATATGTAGCGTAACCGGTATTGAAAAGGCAAATACCCAGTTATTGATGCAAGAGACAACAAAGAATATAATTACCACCTTAATCCACTCACTTTTCGGAACATGAAAGACTTTGGAACCTCGTATTTTTTGTAGGAAAAAATACAGTGAACCTTCTATACTAATAAATAAAAACTGCGCAAATGTTATTAAATTGCCAGAAGACTTCTCTTGACTATATTAACGGGCCTATTATATAGTACCTCACAAGGTATTCCAGTGTGTAAACATTGCTGCAACAGCCAGAAAAAATCCAACTTAAGGCAAAAATTATCATAAAAAATTGAATTTCAAAAAATAATTGAAAAAGTTTATTAAGCAAATTGCTTCAGATATTCTTCAGCTACAATACGAGCTCTAGCATTTAGTGTTAGCTTCATGTCACTTATTTCCTTGTCAACTTCCTCCATGAAGGTGATAACGAAATCTACAATTTTATGACGGTACATTTGTTCTGTATGAAAATTGGTGATTAAAAAGCTTAAGTCATAACCCTGTGTACATAGAATACAATAACCTTTTTTACTTCGACTGGTTTTCGTCTAAGAATAATAAAATGTTCTGCTCTCTGCATAAGAAATCTTGTAAATTTATGGCAGAGTAATTTTTCCGTATCATCGGCTTGCTTTATACGAATAGATACTCTAATCGAATTAATGGATGCCTCAATCAATACACGTTCATTTTCATTCCTTGATATAGTGACGGGATTCAATATTATTTCTTTACTTTTTCTAGATCAGAGTAGTTACAAAATTTTACCCGACCTCCACTTCCGGTTTGTTATGTCTTTCCACAACTTGTGAAGCGAAATTTTGTATGCATATAGCGGCCGATATTGTGGATCTCACAGCGTTTAAGTAAGGTCGAAGTGTGTTAGACTATGACGGCAAAAGACTACCATAATTACCATCTCCCAATTTCTCAATTGTCAAAGCCACGAAAGTAAAGTATTGTCAAGCTTATTAAAAAGAGATTTATTTGACTGGTTTAATTTTATCTTCATTTTGATACTCAAATATTCTCTTCCATTTGGATAACCCGAAAAATCTATTTTGCAACTCTTGTCGAATAAAATATTGATCGTGTCCTGAGGTTCCTAAAATTGATGAGTTTTCCTGTGCACGTCGCATTAAGTAGGGGATAACCTCTTGTAAAGGTCCGTAAGGTACATATTTGTATACTTTATAGCCTTTTCTGCTAAGATCGTATGACATAAAATCACACATTCCAAGTAATTGTCCAAAGGATACTGAAGAATCATCTTTAATGGATAGGCTTAAATCTTCAGCTTTTTTAATTGTCTTGGTCATAGATGAAATGTTATGAGTAGCGACCATAAATTGTATCCCGTTCCTTGAGCTTTTTTTCATGTCCAAAAGAAAAGAAACGGCATCGTCATAAGATTTATGTGTGTCTTCAATGGATTCATGGATTATCTTGGGGCGACTAAGCGTTTGTGCTAGATTATTTTCTGATACCATATAGGCACCCCTTACTATTTTCGCTGCGAATGTGTAATCAAAACGCTGAGATAATTTTACATCATTCTTTAATTTTGAAAAACTTTCTTTGAGGTACATTTGGTACGTGCTGAAAATTATTGGCAGATTGGTGCTTTTATTCCAAGATTTACTGAAATAAAAAGTTAACAAATCTATTGCTGGCTGGAAGTACGATTGTTCGGCATCATACATCAGTTTAACACCATTTTCTTTAGCAAAACTGTTTATATTATCTAGTCTTTGAATAGCAGTTTTTAATTCCTGAATACAATCATTTGTTAACAAGTCCTTTTTGATGAAAAAATAGGAAATGTCGCTATTTAAGGGGTGTAAGAACGCTTTAACTTGAAGGCAATCAACAATTCCACTTTCTTCAATATTTTCATATAAAGTCACAATGTCGCTTTTACATATGGAATCGCCATTCGGAAGGTGAAGTACAATCTTTTCAAACTCTTCATACGTGATATTTCCTGGATCGACTACAATGGAATTTAAACTGCTATCAATCCCTTTTAAAACCTTTGATATGGACTCGAGCAATATTGGAGGGACCAATGAAGTCACTTTTAAAGCTACAAAGCTTTGAGGAACATTGCGCGCAATTTCAATTCCTTTGATTATTTTAGCAGCGATATCATCCTGCTTCAATCTTATTGACTCGTACATTAAACTCTTATTTCCGCCTTCATGTACTAAATCACTTTCCACGGAGAGGTCTAAAATGCTGCCGATGTTTTCTGAATGCAGTGATTTTATTGTTGGTATAACGTCCTTTTCATTCTCACCACCACAGAAATGCTTGAAGAAGGTATGCCTAATCATCCAGTAAAGAGGTCCGTTTAATTTTAGTTTCTCAGTAGCGGATATCAATTTTGGTGATATTCTGATAAGGGATTGAAAGGAGCATAACTTGTAAACAGTAAGAGATATTAGTAGGTTAAAAGTGGATTTGTTCCTAAATGCCATAGATCTTTTTTGTGTCTCACTGCTTTCCGCCACTGTATTCGAAAAGAGCCTCTGGTGGCGAAGTAGGTTGGCATGCTTACTTGAGTGGGCGATTAGTGCTAACCTCATAACGGAATATTTTAAATTATTTTTAGCACCTTCCTTAAATGATTATTGATGTCATGTGATTGATCATGTTTTTGAATGAGGACCATTTATTTCCTATTTAATGGCGTACCATATAACTTGGTTATTTCTGAACTCAACTTAGGATGACGAAACCTTGGATGAAAATTTTCAGGTAACTATCGTAAGTTGTTAATTAAATTACAAACTGCCTAGTTTCCCAGCCATATTCGTGTGATGTAGTTATTGGTTTTTCGTACAACTCTTTAGGGGTTGCCTGTGTCCGTTTTAGCAATTTTTCATATTCATCTTCCTACTTTTTTCTATAAAAGATTACCATCTAAGATTTTAGATGAGTCTCTATTAAGTGTTATTTGATTAGGTTTTTGGGTAGTTACGATACCTTTTCATTAGTTAATAAGTACTGATTACTTTTGATCATATTTGGAGTATAAGAATATTTTGAATATAGTTCGAATCTTTTGGTTTCTTTTTTAATAGTTTCCGCCAGAATAGAATTTTGATGTACTTGGTTTTGTGCTTTCGACATTATAAATGGAAATCAAGTTGGTTTCTAAGTTAAAAATTGGAGTCAATTTCTGTCCATTGAACAAATAACAATGAAATTCATATTATACTGGCAATTTTAAACTTGTCAACTATTTAAGACTAAGAACTTACGTAGGAAAGAAATAAAATTCATTTTTGTCGATTTCTCTTGCTAGATTATATCGAGAGTATGTTAAATAAAAACACATATACTAAGTTTTGGTAATCTCTGATTGTCACATCGAAGTGAGCGCCTACGTCATCACCTGTCGTCTTCTAATGTCCCAACTAGAATTTAGCCCTAAACACGGGCCCCGTTGCCTATTATCAAAAAGCCATGTGTCAACTTGTAATAATATCATAACTTGAAAAAGAATTACATATTTATTTATCTTTACCAGCATGCTCTTGTTACAAATGGAAGCTTTTCATTCAATGCCCTTTGACGCATTACATGTCTTGAGATTTGAAAGTTTTGTACCAAAGAACGAGCGTGGCCAGTAACAATGCATCGTTTTTTATAGAATATTTTAGACGAAGCACGAGGCATGTGGTGCAATTTATTGGCCGCGATCATGCGAGTCCTGAGCGGGAAGAATTCACAATTAGTCATGAATTTGTAGGCGAGCCTTTCAACTTCTTGTTCTGTGAAGAATTGTCCTCTTTTAGGGGAATTGTATATTTTGAATCTCATTACTCTATTTTGAAATTTGCTAATCGTACATCTACGACCTAAAGTACTTAGATCTTGCAATAATGGATCATATCCTGAAATATTTTGAATATCCTTGGAATATTTGGGAATTTAATACTAAAGCTAGAAATTCAAGGAGAATGTTAATGACGAATTCAGGCCTCAGGGTTTATGAAATCACTATTAGTACATGAAAGTGAAACTCCTCATTCAATGCAAGAAATAAATATATCAACTTCAAGAAAAATCTGGAATTTGGGAGAGCGGGACCAATTCTTAAATATCGGTTGTCCAGAACTTTAGAAATAGATTGTGCTTCCAGTTGTTTTGCATGAATTTTGAAATGTTTTGTTTATTTAGGTGCTTATTTGCTTTCTTTAATCATGTTGAAAAAATATTCATGAAAAACAGTATCATCGTCCGACAATTCTGGATGGAAGCAAGTTGCCAAAATATTTCCTTGGCGCACGGCTACAATTTCACCTGACTCTAATGTACCGAGTATTTTTATGGATGTCAATGGCGAATTAAGTATTGACTTTATAACTGGCGCCCTAATAAATATTGCTTTGATTTGATCTTTTCCTAGATCTTTGTCATGAATATTCACTGTTCGTATAGCCGAGTTCAATTGTGAACCGAAATAGTTCCTTTGAACAATAACAGATAATCCACCAAATGTCTTAATTTCGGAATTACCATCTATGAACTCGCTCAACATTATTAAGCCTGCACAAGTTCCCTATAAACATAACGTAGAAGGATTACCCAAACCGGCTTTTTTGAACTTATAAAGGCCCTAATACTATCCATTAAGTCCATTGAAAGGGCTATGGTCGAAATTGTCGTGGATTCACCTCCAGGAATGATGAGCGCGTCGATTAATTGCAGGTCTTCTTTTCGTATAATTTTTATGGAATCTACGTTAAATTTCGAAAGTGCATTCATATGTTCCAGAAAGTTGCCTTGAAGACCAAGGATTCCAACCTTGATTTGAATGGCGGACATGGGTCATCAAAATAATTTTTCGACCTTACTGAGTAATGAGCGAAAAATTTCGTTATTAGACTACTCACTATGGGCCCTGGTTCAAGTGTGTGTCTAATTTAATCCAAAAACCAGAGTTTTTTAAATATAGAGAAATGTTTATTCTCCGATATATTTTTGCATTCTGCCCGCTATTTTCCAAATGTCAAACGGGTTTTTAAGATATCTTTCGAAAACTATTATATCACGGATAGGATCTTTAGGCTCGAAGGGAACTGGTACTGGATTTGCGTCACCTACCATTCTTGTCAATCGCTTTTAAAAATAGTGTTCATAATTTACTTGTTTGGAATTAAACATTAAAGTTATTTGCGCAACTAGCTCAGTATTCCCTTTGATTCCTTCAAAAGAGGCAACAATCACATCAACGATCGAAGGTGTCTTTTCCATCTTTATCAGTTCCCACTTTAACTTTGTTCGTCTTTTATTTTCTTGTCTTGCGTACTTTTTAATTTCGGTCATATATTTCATTGTGCAGATATTAGACAGTGTTATCAAGTCACCCCTACAAACGACTTCTAATCCAATTACTCTGTGATAGCCAAGTTCAGTGTTTTATAGAGATTTTCAGCTTCAATTTTAAATGAATTTAGATTAAAACCATCCAGTTCTTTTTTCAAAACGAATTCCCTTTAAAAAGCCATGTCAAAATTTGTACCCGTAGAGGCGCCTGGCCGCCTGCTTTGTTATTAGTCCTGCTCTTTTAACAGCACTTGTCTCCGACGCGTATTCATCAATAAAACGCTGACCCATTATGATATCAAGTTCACCAGCATAGATTCGATTTCTAATGACGCTGCTTTGTTTGTGCTTATAATCAGCATCTGATATAACCCCATAGTTTCTGACTTTCAAGGTGGAAATTTGCTTTAATACATTGAATCGAAACAATTTCATAATGATGAGTTTTTCTAATTTAGGAAATTCAGTTCACGAACCAGATTGGGTGATGCTTTAAGCATAACTATAATTTCGTAATCCTAAAGGGGTTAGGAACCTATACCACTAATATGTATCGAATTAAGACGCAAATGTAATTTTCATAATATGTAAACTTGTCAAATCACAAGCGAACATAGCTCAGTTGGGAGAGCGTCAGACTGAAGATCTGAAGGTCTCGTGTTCGATCCACGATGTTCGCATGTAACTTTTTGATAATTGTTTTGTAATTTAAGGAATTGACTAAATTTATTTATTGTTTGTTTCTTAAAATATACTTGATTTTAAATTTATAAGGAAATTTTTAATAGAATTTACAAGTGGAGAGCTGTTGGACAAAAGCATGACGCTGGATTCGTACAATAGGGGAATAGGGATAGTTGGATACAAGCGAAGGTTAATATCAGATAATTTATCAAGAATATTTATGGATAGATCATAAAGTACAGGTTCATTATTTTGAAAATGAAAGATTATGGTTTTGAAACCTTGAGTTACAATTGCACCATTCGATAAATTTGAGAAAACGACGGCAATGATTACAAGCATTGCAGCCTTTGAGCATTCAATGTTTTTCATATTGTAATAATGAATATAGTTCTCGTGGAGAATTTCAAGTAACTCAACGTGACAAAATTCAAGTAGCTGATAATCAATTGCAATTTGATGTAAAAGGCCTTCAGTAATGGGAATGTCTTTGTTATGAAGCAATACATGTACTATAAAACTTTTAATGTGAGAGTTATCCGAATCAATTTTTAGTTTCAAGAATTTTGAAAAGCATCCTACAGTAAATTCGGGCGAAATGTTCTTGATTGCTGCCTCTTTTAAAATTTCAAAAAAGAGATATAAAAATTCATTTCTTGGGAAATGTTGGTATTTGTTATCAAATATTTGCAAAATTAATGAAAGCAAACCAAAACTCGACAGTTCGGTTAAATAGCCAATTGCTGGCTTTAAAAAAGAATCACAGAATACATCCCAATCATTCAATTTAAAATTGACACTCAAGACATTTAAAATATTTAAAAGAGATGAAACTTTCTCGTTTGCCAATGTGTAACCGTCTTTAAAAAGAATGTTCTCAAATGCGAATAGAATAGTTTCCCAAGAGTAATCAACATTATCTTGTACACAAAATGTACAAATAAACTCGAATATGTTTAAACTTTCTAAAGAAATCTTTTCAGAAGTTTCATTGAGATGGAAACAGATTACTGTCTGTATTAGCGTATCAAAAGAATAACAAGTCACAAAAGAAAGATATTTTTGCTTGATTATTTTAAGAACAGCAAACGATTTTTCAATTAAAATTAAGTTTTTACTCTGGGCTGCATTTGATAAAATTCGGAAAACGATTACCCAACCAGATTTAAGGTTTTTGCTTTTAGAATCAATCATTTGAGAAATTGAATCAATAATTAATTCTTTTATATTAATCAGAGAATTTGATTTAAATATTTCTTCAAAGATTGAAAGAAAGGAACTCTGCCCATGAAAATGAGCCAATTCATCCTTTTCCAAAAGTTTAAGTGAAAGTTGTCGCAAGGAATCAATAGCAAAGATAGAAATTCTTTCGTTTAAATTACTGCCCAATTCTTTAAATAACGGCGCGACGATTTTCCAGATTTGATTCCATTCCAATCGAATTCTGTTTGTATTAAAGAAGCAAACTTCAACAACTCTTCTCAAGGAAACTAGACGACTTTCATCAATTTTCTTGTATGTTCCAATTAACGCAGTGAAAAAATAAATAATTGCTTCTCCATCCAAGTCAACAGAATGTGAAAAGATTCTATCAATTGAAACGAGTAAATTTTGGTTTTCAAATTCATTAAAATCATCTATTGAATTGCTAGATTCTATAGTAGCGACTGTTTCCAGAACATGAGCCCAATTTGCATCCAAAAAGTTCCCAAAATAGTTTCCCAAATTTATTATCGCTTTCATTGCCTCTGTACTTTTTCCTTTCAAAGTTGAAAGTTTCTTTAACGATTCAATTATAGAATCACGTTCCAAGACTAGCCCAAACAAACTACAAATGTTCAAACACGCTGGATAAATTTCAAGATATTTAAATCCACCATTCGTTTCATATTCTTTTTCAATGCATGCTATCATTTCTTTGTTTATGGAAGAAAACATATACTTCACATGATCTACTGATTTTGCTTTTTGATATTCAGAAGGTGTTCCCTTTTGTTTTGTTACTTTAATTGATATAGGCTGATTGAGAATGAAGCTAGATCTTCTAATGTTTCTTTCATCTTCTAAAACTATTTCATTTTCTGATATTTCATTAAATATTTCCTCTAAAAAGACATCAGGCAAATCCTTATTGTTATTAATACCGCGATTGTTTTTTATAAATGCTGATTTGTCCATTTTCTTTTTCACTTGCTTTGAATGTTGATCAGTATTTAACCTTTTCTTAAATATAATTGATCTCTTACATTATTATAGAATACGCAAGAGTGTATGCTGTATCCGCAGTAGAAAACACACATGGATTGCACGCCACGTATCTTTCCGCAAATTTCTCCATAAGTCTATCAATTTTTTGTGATTCACCAGGTAATCTAAACTTTTGAAGGAAAGACCTTAGAGCGGTCACAAATTTCATTTCTCTAAAATCAAGTTGATCAACAAAAGAATGCATAACTTTAATAAAGAATGAATCATTTTCTCCAAGTAATTCGCCTATTATGATCCATTTGTATTACTTACCTATTGCCTTCTTTGACAAAGACTTTTCATGTAGTATAAATTCAGCTACACTTTTGCTGTCTTCTAAACAAAATCCATTATTTATGAATTTTTGAATGGTTTTTATTGGAGACTTGTTAAATTCTGATATTAAATCTTTCAATAGCCTTTTTCTTGAGCTTTGCTCATCCAAAATTATTGTGTCAGAATCTATTGGACTAACGAGAACATCTGAAACATTGTTTCCTATGTCTAAACCTTCTCTTTTATTCAAGCACCATTGCATCAACGATTCGACCAATAATTTCAAGCAATCCAGTGCCGGGATTCGACATAATTCAAATGCAAATTTCTCGTATAAAGATTCCATACAGGGATCGCAATCATAATTTACATATAAATCAAGCAATAATTGAGGTTCAGAACATATTTTGGAAAAGAAATCGACAACAAAATTTGCTTCTTTCTTATTACCAGCATTTTCCAAGATTTTAAAGTAGATGTTCAAAAATAAGGATTCTATTTCAGGCTTTAAATAGGTATGATGGAATTTTAATAATGAAAAGCCAATTAAAATGGTATCCTCCAGAATATCATGTCTTGTTGTAGATCCAAGATGTAAGAGAAGCGGACAAACATTTTCTTTTAAAACTTTGCTGAAATTGGAATCTAGGAACATTGGTATGTCAGTGTATAATAGACTAGCATTTAGTAAACTCACTGCAACTGCCACAACGTCATTATCGGGCAAATGTCCCACTTGACATAAATATCGAATAATTAAAATCGTATCAGTTTGAAGATCCTTAGCACAAAAATTTTCTCCTCGACTTTTAAGTCGCAGCTTTTGAAAGAATGTGTTTATCATTTGAATTAAAGTTGCCTTGGCAGTTGTCCACTTCACTTTGTCAGTACTTGAATCAATCAATATTCGAAAGGCCAGGTTTAGTGAATATATTAATGAAACACCATGAAAAATGAGATTTGGATTGACAGTACATGTTAGAAGCAATTTACATGTCATGATTTGAAGGTTTTCTTGTGAACTATATGTGGTACATAAAGCGAATACCGCTAATATTAATTAGTGAATTCTACTTATCTCATCCAGAATCAATATGCCCTCCTTCGCAGGTATATGACATTCTTCTTGTCCAAAAAGGTTCGGCCTCAAATGGTCCAGAAATTCTTCATTTTGTTCATTAAATACTGTTGTAGCCCCACCAAATATATTAAAGGCTATCAATTTGTTTAATGAGTCCAAGCAAGTGGCCTTAACTTGTACAATGGGCGAATTTAGCGCTGTCTTAAATGGCACCCACAAAAATTCAACGGAATACTTTGATGCTGGATTTCCTACAATCGTCTCAAGACATTTAAATATAACTTGCCTGATTTCTTTTTGATTAACTGGACTTTCCGCTAATAATCTTTCCAGCTGGATTTTTACCAACATCGCCATGGTAATTAAATGAATTTCAGAAACTAGTAAAGTATATTGCTGAAACATTTGTTTGCTTTTTAATTAAAAAAATATAGATGTAATTCTTTTTTATTTCCCTTGTTGGGCTTCGTGCAAATTCTCGACCATGGTTATGCTTTCAAAATCCGAAAAGGCCGTTTCGTCAGATGGCATCACATTTTTAAAAAAATATTTCTCTAAAGCATTTCTTAAGGAGATTTTTTCCGGATTTTCCTCGGCGGTTTCACAATAGGTATTGATATGACGAAGCGGTGGAACTTTATTGTGTAACACTAACCCGAAAAAGTGAAAATTTTACAAGCCCATTGTACATTTACAAATATTTTCTCCGATTTGATGTCTGCTATGCCGTTTTCGTTTCCTAATCTTTTCTGCGGAACTTTGATCAACAATTTTTTGATAGTTGATTGCATGTCATTAGACAATCAGAAAACCATGCATTGCTTACTATAATATCACAAGGGAAGTCAAATTTTTCGTAAAGTATCTTTTGGTACGTTTGGCTTTTATTTTTGGCCCTAAATGGGGTGTAACCGACCTAAGATTTTTAATATTACATTGTGATACCATCATCTCGTACAATAGAATGCCAAAAGACCAGTAATCCACTGTCCTAAAATCATGAATTTTGATTTTCGCCAATTACCTGTCGTGACCTATACCGCTTATTATCTCAGGAGCGAGATACTCATCAGTACCAACTAGGAACTATGTTTAATATAATCTACCGATAGATTTGGATCTGTATAAACCTGCTCGTTTAAGGCTGTTTTCTCTATTTCCTTGAAATGTGCTGTCTTTATCAAATTTGGACATATCAAAATCAGAAAGTACAATGTGACCGGAGTCAGCCAGTAATACATTTTCTAATGTCATTCACATTCATATTCTACCAGGTTTTAAGTCACGATAAATAATGCCTAATGTTTGCAAATATTCTAATGCTGTTAGTATCTCCGAGGAATAAAATATAGCGCTTGCTTCTAAAGGTTTAACAAAAGGATTATTTGTTACCATCGATCCTTTTGTCTGGCAGGCGCTTTAGCAGTTTAAAAAATTCCCCTCGTGAACAATACTGTACAATAAAATATAGAAACTTGTCGTCTTTCATTGAATGAAACAGCTTTAAGACAAAAGGATGTCGTAATGACATTAGTATATGTAATTCTGTTGTGGCCCTTTTTTCCTTTAAATGGGCACTAAATCGTCTTACAGCTTGTTTAATAAGCAAATCTTCTTTTGACATAACTTTGGCGGCGTAGCGAAATCCATTAGAGCATTCAACCAAAAATACTTTCCCTGATCCGCCTTTTCCAAGTAGTTTCAAAAAACTGAAATCATTAGGGGTGTATCTACACAAAGTAAACTCTCTTTTGGCTCTTAGTGTAAAGAGTGCAAGTTACCGCTTTGAAGTAATAGGAATATTGTTCATATTAGTAGGATTTCGGGCAACATTGCTAGATAAATATTTAACAACCTGATTTAAATTTAGGGATGATAGTTCTCTTTTAATAGAGTCCATAAACTTCTCCGTTTTCGAAGAAGCTGCGCTTTCTGATTTGGCTTTGGAATGGCGGGATGCATTGTTTGGCTTTGTTTTCGATGACTGATTTGAACTTTCCATTGCTTACAGTTCCTTAGTTACAGAAAAAAATTCAGCGCGATAATTGTTTATTCCGTTTCTGTACTAATATGCAACTTTTTATTGATTATTTTATTTTTCAAAGGTATTTTAAAACCAACAATTTGAAACCTTTTTAAAGCATTTGCGGATAGCACAAAAATGTTCAATGATGACTTCAAGAGTTCAAATTCAGGAAATTTCAGATTCTGCAATGATATTGACTCCATTGATAAGAATGATTAAGCCATATAATGTTCATTATCGCAGGGTAAGTTCCTTCTTATGTATTACCCCAAATTTAATTAGCAAAAATGTCAATGCTCACCGTTTTCGCTTTAACCACGGAGAGTTCAACCTAGAAGAGTTTGAAAAGACCTGGATCAACAATATAAATAAGTCATACGACATAATTGAGCTTCAATGTGTGCTAACAAATGTCTTTGGCTACGATGTTGTGCCGACTGCCCCTATTATTGAAGCTGCAATTAAGAAGGCACGGCTTTTTAATGATTTTCCAACGTGTGTCCGAATCTTTGTGGCTCTGTAAATGAATCTATTGCATAAACATAGTCGTTCTATTACTCCAAAGCTGACCCACTATCATGAGTATCTGGAGTACTTTAAACCGTTAATGGACGAACTGGGTATTAACTCTCCCGAAGAACTTGTAAAGTTGATATAGCTTTTAAAATAGGGAATATATGAGGTGTGGATGCCTACTGTTAGATACACGGTCTCCCCAGATGATTTTATTCCTCCCCACGAAAAGAAGGGCAAAAAAGATAAAGAGACATCGGATTCATCCACACATAAAAAGGTATTGGAAGCAAGAACTCATTAGTCTGTGATAATAAAATCCGATTCTAATACAATCTCAACAGTATATTTTTATTATCTATGCACATTGAGCAGCTTTTATTGATTTTGGTTTTAGTAGATACGGATCCATGTTGTAAAGTTCTAAATCCTTTCTAAATTCGGATGGATCATGAAGTATTTGTTCATAATATAAATTCATAAATCCCTGAAGGCTTAATCCAAGCTGTGCATTTTCATTATAATTTCTAGTTATTTGATTAAATTGCTCTGCATCCACTTTGTGCGATCCACCCGTAAAAAGTATATGCCTGTTAAATTCATCAATACCTAGGTATCCCTTATTCTCAGTGTCAAGAACCTTAAATATTTCAGTAAGTATATGCTCTGCTTCTTGTGACAACTCATTTTCGAGAATTAAAGGGGGATATTCAATAGTTCCTTGGACACCTTCCAAAAGCTGCAAAACCTCATGTTTTAATTCATCAGCCGCTGGAAAGTTCGTTTCCGTTTCATCTAACAAATCAAAGAATTTCATGCACGTAGAAAAGTCATTTAATACATAGCAAGAGTAGGCTAGTAGATACACAGATTCGAAAGATGTGGGTTCAATTTCAAGGCATTCTATCAATATATCTGTCGCTTTTGATAGCACTTCCATATCCGATGGATTTCTTTGAAAATTTAATATCCCAGTTCTCGCCGTATTCAACATATTTTGTACGTTAACATTTTCAGTATTTTCTTTATGTCTTTGTAGATAATATTTATGAAAAGAAATCGGCTCTACGTCAAATTTAGAGGGAAATGAAGCAAATATACTGTTCTGTTTTAATATGTCTCGGTAAAGCCATGGATAACCAAACTCAAGACAAACACGCTGTTTCCAAAATTCGTCATCTTGAAAAACTTCAAAGAAAGATTTGTTAAGTGTCAAGAATTTGGGCAAGTCTTCAAAAGAAATATGGGATAAAATTATTTTCCAAGCGTCCATTGTCCTTGTGTAAGCCACACAAATATTTGAGGAAGCTCATTGAATCAATAAAGCAACTTAAAAATTATCAAAACAATCTTAAAATAAAAATATATGTCTAATAACATATCTGATATAATTGTCGCTTTTGATGTGCACAATAGTTTATTATCTTAAACGTCTAGCTTCACGTTCAGCTTCCAAAAGAACAAGCATATCTCCTTCTCTGACTGGTCCTTTAACGTTGCGAACAATTGAACGGTTCTTTTCTTCGTTTGTAAGTTCGACACGGACTTGTGTAACTCCTCCACGGGAACCAGTTCTTCCTAAAACTTTAGTAACTTTGGCAATGGTAACTTTTTCTTTGGTAGCTGTTTCCTATAATAAAGGGTACAAAATTTCTGTACCATTTGAAATATTTTTCCAGACCAGGGTATTTTCGGAATTTTAGGAAAACCAAATGGAACAGGCTTTTGAAAGACAATAAATGAATTATAAACTTGTAGATTTATTTAGCGCCTTTTCAAGCTGCGATAGGCATGGTTGAAATTTATCTTCAAAAAAGGATGAGAGTTCTTGAATAAAATCTGGGGAAATTTCGACGGGATCTAGAGATGAATTTAGACTAGCGATTTGTTCATGCCAAAAAGTCAGCCTTGTTTTCAAGTCCATTAATTGTTTGATATGTTCTTGAATTTCAATGGCTTCTTTCAAAAATGTATTTGCCTCTTCAACTGGAGCTCCAGAATTTATCTTGTAAAATATTGTAAAAGAAATATACTTTGTGATGTGGAAGTGATATCTCTGTGGGAATTTTTAAGATATGTTTTATCGAGAATTCTTCATAAACCATAAAATTCTGATCTGCAGAGGACTCTAGCATCGTTAGAACTTTTTGTATTCCCTTTTATAATTTTAAAAGCTCATTACGTGGTCAATATTTTCTGTTGAGAGTTCATCCGCGCAATTTTCCACTAGATTTGATTGAAACTTGTCTACTCCCTGATACATGCGTTCATTAACACTGTTTATTATATCGTCTATTAGAGAGATTGGAGAAAAGCCATAGAATTCGATTTCTCGCTCTGCTGTGATGTGGTTTTGAAATTCCTCCATTCTGTAAAATTCATAAATCGAGAACCAAACAATTATAAATTAAGTATAAAAATGTAAATTTTAAATGCATTTATTATCAAAACAAAAGTTGAGGTTTTTTCTTTGACTTTTTTGATTTTTTCTTGTTCTTCAAGCTGGATTTTTTTGTGTCATTTGTTGTTTTATCTTTCATTTCTTGGTCTTTTATTTCAGGTTGTACAGACATTTCAGTGTCTTCCGTTGGTACCGGCAAGGCTACAGAATCTATTTGAGACGTTAAAAAATCTGTACCGGCTTCTATACATTTTTTTAATCTTTCTTCTTCGACTTGTTTGAAAAAGCCATTTCTTTTTGTAGTGCGAAAAGACTTTTGTCTTTTTGAACGAATACTTTTTGCCATTTGGCTCTGCCACTTGGATATTTCCCAACCGAATTTATGCAGTCATTTTCATCATTTAAGGTAAAAAAGGAAGAGACAGTTGAGGTGAAGAAAAAGGAGAAGAAGGAAAAGAGAAAGAGAAAATTGGACAAGGCGAGAACTGAGCCGAAATTGACTGAAGACGGTTTTTGTTTGGATGGCAAACCAGACAAGACATTGTTGATGCTTCAAGGCACGTATAGGAATGAGGTTCCTAGCTTTAAAAGATTTGAGGGTGGATATGTTTTGGGTCTACCGAATAAATGGCGATTGTTGTTTAATAAAAGCACTGGACTAACGTTGATTGATAGATATTCATTCAAGTCACAGAAATATGACTTGTTTAGAGACTGGAGTGATAATCCCATACCTGTGGAAAAGTAATGAATGATTTCAGGAATGAAATAGAATACGTAAGATTGAATCGTTTAAGACTAATGATTCAAATAATTTTATTGATTTTGGCATTGAGTGGGATGAAATATTAGCGTATACTGCTCAAGATGTGTCAATGCAAGAGAAAAGTTTTACTGAAAAACAAATGCGGCTAAATGAGAAATTGAGCGAAGATCCGCAAAACATTGATAATTGGATAGCATTGATTGATCATCAGAAAGAGTTGACTAATATAACCAATCTTGGTAGATACGAGAAACAGTTGGCGATTTGTGAAAGAGCTAGAAAAGAAATTCCAGGAAATGAAGAGTTGGAAGTTTTGTATTTAAAATTGACAAGTTCATTTATGGAGTAATTTTTTTTAAATAAGATGAGAATAGAACATCAATAGTGTTGAGTAAATTTGAGAGGGCGTTGGAAATGTTTCCAGAATCCAAGCTAGTTTGGGGATTCTATTTAGATTATCATTTGTACAATTTTTCTATTTTTAATTTTTCATCTTGTGTTGACGTATTTAAAAGGATCTTTTATCATTTTAAAAAGAGAGAATTAACAATTCATCTTGTAGATTTCTTTAATAAACTATGTGAATTTGTTAAAGAATCTGGGTATTTTGAGAGATTTATTTGTTTGAATCAAGCGTTGATAGAGTTTAATTTCTTTTGTCCATTTCCTGAGATGAAGTTCAAGGAGAGAATAGAAGAGTTTGAAATGTTTTGGGAGAGTGATGAAGCCAGGGTTGGAGAAGAGAATGCGCGTGGATGGAATGGGAAATTAAAATATGAAGAAATAAAAATATTTGATGTTCCATGGAAAAAGACTCAATTCTTTTCTGAGCATGATTTAACTTTGTGGCTTGCTGAAGAAGATAAGAGAAGCGAAAACTATTTTCTACCAAAAAAAGCATCTGATGATAATGATGTTAATGAAGATCCAGATAGAACAATTTTCTTTGATGATGTTGAACCATTTCTCTTTATTATACCAGACAAACTAAAAACAACTTTTTTGAAATCATTTTTAGTCCATTTGGGGATTCCAATTAATAATTTTTTAGCTTTTAATCTTTTGAATAGTTTTGAAACTGCAAAGCCATTTATTTTCCCATGGATAGATCCACTAAATTTTGATCATTTTTATCATGAAATTAATGAAGATTTAGTTGGATCTATCTTTTTAAATAAAAATTCATTTTGGGGTTTAAATAATTGGATTCCTGGAATGTTTAATCAGAAATCATTAGAATTTGTAAGAAGAATTCTTCAATCTATTTCTGAATTTGATAATCTATTTTTAACTTTGTTTATTTCACTTGAATTTCAATTATCAAAAAAGAGGTAAAAGATTTAACTTTGAATTTTCAGAGCAGAAAAAATTCTTAAAGAAAAATTAAAGAAAGATCAATCAAATGCCCTCTTGTGGGATATTTTTGCTTTGATTTCAGAAAACGTAATTTTCAATTTCACCATAAATTTTAGAGCGTTGAAGTTTATAAAAATATAATTGATTTCGTTAAAGATCATTCCCATTACCCCTGGATTCTTTTTCATTGGTCAAAATTAGAATCAAATTTAGACACCAAAAAGAAGATTCTATTTAAATTAATTAACAATTTTGATTCATCAAATACAAAATTTCTCATTTTTAAAAAAGAATTACAAAAATATCCTTTAATCTCAGATTATTTCAATTATTTAAATTCCAACAATCCAGAAATTTATCTTCAAAATTCTTCTTTTGTATCTTGGGATCTTTTAGAAGATTACATTGAAAATGACAAATTCTTCATTAAACCCTTGATAGATGCATTAAAAGGCCATTCATCATTAAAATCTTGGATCATTAGATTCAAACTAAAAAATACAATAAATGAATCAATGCTTCCCACTCCTCAATCTCCACTCGATTGGTTCAACTTAATTCTATTTGAATGTCTCAAATCAAACAATAAGAATAAAATTTACTCTCTATTTCTTAAAGCATCAACCCAGTAATCATTTATTCATTCCTTTTTTAAGATTTCCACATTCATTGGAATTATGGATTTGTTTTATTCATTTCTCCAGCTTCTTTTGTCCTGAAAAAGTTTCAGGCATTTACATTCAAGCTATACGCTCCATTCCATTCTCAAAATGTAACTTCTATTCTCGTTTATCATAACAGATTTGTATTTATTACCTGTTCGTTTGAATTTCAACATTTCAGCAGATGAAATTATTAATTTCCTAGAAGAAAAGGAAATCAGATTGCGAACTCTATTCGAAGAAATATCACTTTAATAAAGACTAAACTATTCAATATTATTAACATTAATTATTTATTTTTATTAAGTTTTTGTGATGAAATTTCACGTAATATTTCAATTTCTTCTGGAAAGAACGTTTTAGCCCAACATTTCAAACACATGTGGCTCAGACCCAGAATAATATCATCCAATGTGGGGTTCCTATAAGGTTTCATTCGATTCTGTCTTTGATTTAATTCATTTAAAGGTTTATTTTTTCTAGACTTCTTCTTCTTTTTTGTAGTTGATCTACTAGATTGGTGTTTCCCTTCCAAACCCGTCACACTCGTGCTGGCATCTTCAGTAGAGCTTTTCATTATTGGAAATTCACGCCCATTAAAATGAAAATGATCCATCAACTCTTTTCTAAATTCCTCGATTTTCTCAGCTATAACTTCAGTACAAATCGCATCGAAAACATTCAATGTATCATCGTGCACATTTGCTTTGTATATCGCATAATTTTTATTCAAAACAGCGAAAAAGTCTCCTTCGAATAGAGCTATAGATTCCCTAACTATTCCAAAGACATTCTCCTGTTTCGCTACTTTATTGTTGATATCGCGAATAAACTCTTTAATTATTTTATGTGAAGATGAAATAACATCTTTATATATTTGCATCAAGATAGACGAATTTCTCGAAAATGATAAATTTAAACTATTCTTATGCGAGCAGGCTAGATTGCCAATTGCAGTCAAGTAAATATCAATACAGCCCAAACATCTGCTTTGAAGCTCGCGAAATGCTAAATTTACACTCATCTATACTCTTACCATTCTCCATGTTGTCCGTGTTTGGAGCGAAAAATTGCTTTACTTCCCGATAGAAAAGTTGAGGCACTTGAATATCTTCATCAATTTGATTAAGGCATTCAGACAAAACAACTTGCGTCTTTTTAATAAGATTATTCATATCCACAAACGAACCTACACTTGTATACGTTGCTGATTTCGTTAGCCAGTCAGCTGTAAACCCCTTCTTGTCATCAAATCTAAGAGAATTAAAAATTCTAGATGCAACAATTTGTAAAACAGTCGACGCTTGATCCTTAGATAGCTTAAGTGTGACAAGCTTTGCAAAGAGTCTTTCCATGCTCTTCTTAATATTCGTTATCAGAAGGGCGACTAAAGCTGTCTCCTTGTATCTTTTAAATTTGACTTCACTATTTACCTGTAAAATTGTCGCCGCCAACACAGATTCAATAGTTCAAACGATGATTTGAAATTTGCCTTCACTTTACTTTCATTTTCAATAACTATAGTGGGTTCATAGTGACTAATAAACTCAGTCATAGTCATCTCTTGATTTCTAAGATATTTTAGGATCGGTTCAGTGTTTCCGTCCACGTTGAGTCTCTTAGACAAGGAAAAATTTTCAAATTCATTGTGAACACGTTGCATAGCATTTGTTAGACTATCATGTATGCCTATATACGTACAGAATATCTTTACTACCTTGTACTATCAAATCAACAGTATTTTGCTTCGTCATCTCACTTTGCCGGGGTTTGTTTGCATGATAAAATGCAATCAGATTCATGTATTTCTACAGAAAGTTCA
This sequence comes from Rozella allomycis CSF55, assembly GCA_000442015.1. NCBI lineage: Eukaryota > Fungi > Rozellomycota > Rozella > Rozella allomycis. The sequence goes on along the minus strand of KE560926.1, from coordinate 19,799 downwards.
AAGTTATAATAGTTATTTGCTTTTAAAATAGCGACCTTAACAAAACATGGATCAAGCAAAAAGATGAGTAAAAAAGATGGTTACTTTAGTCTTTAAATACAAAATAGTAATTTATTTCTCCATAATTCTGATTATAAATCATCCTACTGTCTACTGACTAATAAATGCATTGACAATGTTGGGAACTATGTTTCAAAAACGAAATACATTACGGAGTGCTAAAATAGCAGACGAAGTAGCGGCAATGGTAAAAGAAGTCATAACTATTTGTCTCATAAAAATTTGTTGCTCTTTGGTGGGTGCTGGTTGTGATCCGAATTGCATTTGACGATGAGTGGCTTTTCGTATCTTCTTTCCTTTTTCATCTGGTCAATGTGTCAATATCAATATCGGATGAAAAATCTCATTGTGGGCTAACCGCTAATATTTGTGTTAGTAAAACTTCACTTGTGCCAATACACAAGATGAAAGATTTCGTCTATACCAACTGCCAAGCCTCAACCGGGTATGCAAAAGTTTGACGAGAAAGAGTTCTTTTTAAAGGCGCATTTATTATTATCTGTCATATCGTTTGGAATTTTAATCTATAGCATATCCATGACGTCTTTAACACCCACGACCTATAAATTTTTGTTCCTTGAATCTTTGCACCTCCTGATTTCATGTGGAATATGTGTTGCCTTTTCATTTGTGAAAGTTTATATATTTTGGAATTTATTTAAACATAAGAAGCTATATGATTCAGTTCATCTTTACGTGCTTATTTTGGATGTTCTGTTTAATTGTTATTTTCAATACGCATCCTTCTGTCGATTGCTTCTAGATATAAATTTGGCGTATTCATTCTTTATTATGAATGCATTTTTTTACATAACAATGACTTCCAGTCAAGTCGTAGCATTTTTGGGGACTATTTTGCTTTTAACATATAAATATAGATACATAGTATAGACTATAGAATAAATAAGGCTATCCTATTTGTGAATCGTGATAAAGTATCATTAATAAATAGGCATGTTAAAAGTGATATAAAACATAATTCTTTCAATTCACTAAAACCTACTATTTCATAAATTTAACCGTGAAAAGATAAGGTGTCATAATTTATTTTCTTATTAAAAGTGTCATGGTTGGCATAAATCGAGCCCGCGATTTCCCTCGACCCTCAACTTTGATAGCCTGGAGTAGAAACATAGCAAAAGCTAATTAAATTGTTTTCTAACGCTTAACAGTTGAGAGTTATTTCAAATTCCCTTTCATATTTTAAAAAAATTAATGAATAATTTGTATTATTGTCATGCACCCATTCTGTTATTTTAATACGTAGAACACTTTGCCACAAATGGTTATTAAATATATTCTTATTCATTACCACTTTCAATGATAAAATTATTTCATTGAAGCTATTATAAGAACTAAGAAGAAATATTACCACTGTCTCTGAACACAGGCTGTAGGTAGAGATTTTTGTAATTTTCCAAATTTTAATCAAAAATGCAAGTTTTTACTAAACTGTTCTCTTCCAGTTTGCATGCAAACTTTCCTTATACCAAAGAAAAGCAACTAATGGAAAATGATTTATGGAAATTTTATGAAGGAAAAAGAAGATCTGATGACGCTAAAGTTGGAATCTTCATTTCAACTTGTAACGAAGCAACTGAAAATGCCTTCAAGATATGGAAGACATTAAAACATCCATTTATTCTAGATTTCAAACAGGGTCTCAATATCGATAGACAAATATATATTTCAACAGAACTTGTAGTTCCTTTAACATTTTCTGTGGCATCGAGTCTAAAGGCAGCAGAGAAAAAGTTGGCTATTTTTCAAATTGCGGAGGCTATATCATTCTTGAACGAGGAATGTAACTTATATCATATGAACCATTTAATGAAATACTCTGCATACATGACACAAAGCAATGAATGTCGGCTAGGAGGATTCGAATTTTCTGGGAGCAATGAATACCTTTTTAATGTATAGGCACAATTTTTCTTTCATAGGATTGTTCATCTCTGTTTAATTCAGCCAAGATAGCTAAACCGCCAGAATGTTCCTCGTTCAAAAGAATGTAAGAACAAAAAGTTTGACGGAGTAGGAATGATTTGAAGAAAATTGATTCTTACACACTAGGTGTATTTATTTTTGAATTGTTTAACGAAACGGATTATTATTATGGATGTTCACCTGGGAAGGTGCCTTATGTAAGGGTTGACGATATTGAGTATAGGAACTGCATGGATCTATCAATTTACTTTTGAAAGATTCGCCAGAATCTCGGATATCAATTTCAGAATTTATAAGAAAGGAATGTCTTCCCGGAGGATATTTTGACGATTTCTTTATTTCTACATCGAAACAAATGGAGTCGTTCATAGTAGTATCTGATAGAGAAGTGTTCTTAAGGTAAATGACTGTAAAATACAAAATAGATCGTTAAGTGAAAAAATTGAACAAATTCCCATTAATTATTTGTCTTTCAAAGTACTACCGTGTTTTCTTCAGTACTTTGATACTTTGTTGCCTTGTAAGACTAATTTTCGTGTGAGATAGTTTTGAAGACAGTCATTCCCATTATATTGCACGTTCTAAAGTTTGGAAATACTGATGGCCCTGTTATGGATATTCTGTCATTACTTTTTAATTCTAACGATCGTTCCGTCAGGATAGACCTTTTAAAAAATATAGAAGTTTTCGCAGAGAAATTAGACCCTAAAATAATAAACAATAAAATTTATAAGATGATGGCAAGCGGGTTCTCAGATTGTGTGCCATCTGTCCGCGAAAATACAATGATCGCGTCACTTTTGCTTACCTCAAAAGTAAGAAATATTATTATACTTTAGAAAGCTCAGTGAAAAAACATTAAACGATGATTTAATTTCCAATGTATTTAAATTATTGTCTGATGAGCAACCTGGGATAAGAACCAATGCAATCATAGCGATAGGAAAGTTGTGTCCAATATTGTCTCAAACTTCCAGAAAAAAGTATTTTGTAGATGCGCTCATTTTGGGCCTTCAAGATACATTCAAAGCTGCTAGAGAATCTACACTAAAAGTTATTTCAAGTAATCGATATTTTTGAATATCAATTATTGACTCCCTTGATCACATTGACGTTACTGACTTGGCATCGAAAATTTTACCTCTGGTTTGCCCTTTGATGGTAAATCGCCCTGAATCGTAAATGATGATTTAGAATGACATAGAAATACTTTTTGTGAACATTCTTTAAAGGTTATGTCGGATTCCATTGAAATAATCAAGCGTCAACAGGGTCATTTTACGGAGCCAAAAGCACAATCTCAAAAGTTAGCTTATAATGAACCAATGTTAGTTCCAATAAGTTCTCCCAAAACTGTAAAATCGAATTTGAAAGATGATTCAAAAAATGGCTGGGAAAATCTAGATTTAGATCTTGAAAAATGGGGGAAATGGTAGATATATTTTTAAAAACAATAAATTCGTTGGCGGCTAAATATAGACTTGTTCACGTTCACACATTATATAAACCATGCAGTGATTTAAGTTCACATTTTGAAAATGAAAGCTTTTTTAATGACTATAATGACATTTGGACGATTAATTTACGCTGGGAAAGTATCAAACACATTAGGTACAATTCCGATCCACATGCAACAAACACACGAAACACAACAAACCCATACTTTGCATAAACCAATTATAGAAGAAAGCGGATACACAAAAGCCCATCCAACTAAAGACAGATTAATATTCGTTCATACAAAGCTCCAAAAAACTGGTAAAACCACTGCCGTATATTTGCGTGGCACTGAGGATCAGATTCAGGTTCGCAAGGAATTATCCTTACTTAAAGAAACAGATCGACTTACTTACGATTACATTCTGACAAAATCATTGTTGTACAATTCCAAATTGCCAGGTGTAGTGAAAGACCAATTGTCACCAAGAATCAAGATCCTTTTGGAGATCAAAGAATTTCCACCAGATATCAGCCGTAATCTTCGTCTAGCGATGAAATGGATCAGGCAGTCTGTCGAAGTTACCAAAAAGCCGTTTAGGGTTAATCAGGATATCGTAGAAGCAGCCTTGAAAAATGCAGATGATTTCATTATTTCATATAAATTAAGCAAATACTCTCAAGAAGAATTGAATCCAATCATCAGACATCTAGTAAAGGCAAATCTTGATGGGCTATCAGCGATAAAGTGGCTAGAAACGTACGAAAAAAGATACAGTCATGATTTAAACAATAATGATGTTCTTATAACGAAATCAGCAAATAACTTAATGAAACCATTGATCTATGCTGGAGGAGGTGCTGTCTTTGGTGCTGCTCTGGTTACGTCGGCGGATCATTTAATCGATAGAAATTGACGTAAATAACCTGAAAAATTTGAGTATAAATTAAATATCGAAAGTTATTTTCTTTCCTTCAGAATCTAATAAATAATTTAACATTGCTTCTCTTTCTTCATTTGTAGATTTATTACAAAAAACGGTGAGAAAACTCTTTGGCGCCAAAATGATCTCCAAAATATAGTTTTCATATTTTTGAGGAATGGATTGATTCAATGAAAAATTATCTTGGGTGTAAAAAGGACTTTTCGTTGCAGTTTTAGAGTATTGAAAAAATAACAAGAAATCAATTTATTCGTCTTTGGGTTTATATTTTAAAGCTTGCTTCTTAACATTTTGTTCATAGACCTGTTTTTTGTTTTGATGATCTTTATAGGCTTCATGTTGCGCTGGACTTAAATCGTTTGGATCATTCAGTAATTCCTGAATGCCTAGCAAAACCTAGCTGTAGATACATGAATCGATAGTACTTGTTTAATTGTTATGGAAGGTTTCCAGTGGTCTCCTATAATATCTAAGCAGACATTCCCAGAGGGATAAACGTTGGGGTGATAAAAACCAGCAGGAAATTTACCTGATTAGGCTTCGTTAAATAAATTACATTTTGGAGCCTGAGATGGATAAGAAGGAGGAAAAACCATTGATAAGGGATACAAGCCATTCTCCCACGCAGTCTAGTTTCTGAAAAAAAAACTATAATACTCCTGAAACACCGGGAATGAAACAATCCCATGTGAACATGTCCATAGATCCATCCGGTTTTCTCCTAGGCTTTGCTACGAATCCCTATTTGAAAAATAGTTTTTAAAGTACAATAGGATGATCTTTTCTCCACTTTTTTCTTTCTTCAGTTAAACGAAGCATGGAAATAGAATTATTCTCAGACATAACGTTTAAACTTCTGCTATTTTTCCGTGACGAACTAAGCCTCGATATTGAGCCAGCTTGAGTCAAAATACAACTTTAAATAAATATACTTTTGTAAAGGCAGAGATAGAGCCATTTATTAAAATGGGCGCTCGTAAATGAACCCGCGCTTTCTGAAGAAAGCATTACGCTTTTCACTACGCGGTACAATGAATATGTGCCACCAAGCTTCAGCAAACACGAAACCTATTGCATGGGCAATCGCAAAGTGCGTGAACAAATTTCTTTGATACATGCCTTGACTGCTCGTTGGTTTTGGTCTTTTGGGTGTAAACTTTATGTTCCTATAAGGAAATTCAATGATCAGTTACAGATAAGCTGGATTGATAACAGGGTTGTTTGGATTTCCGACTAATTTCCCAATCATATCTTGCAAACTTGAATTTTACAAAATGTTCATCAATCTTGAAGACGAAGAATGGTACGTCTTTGGCGAATCTGGAAAACCTTTGTATTATAAGTATTCTAAAATTTCATGGAAAAAAGGACTACACACGACAATGTCTTTGAACTAATTGGGGCTATAGTTGCGACAATGGCACATTTCAGTGATCCATTTTCTAGTTTAAGGCAAGAGCAAAATTATTAATGGAAAAGAGTTATAAGAAGCTCGACCGTAATACTCGTTTGTTCAAAGATTAACGGACTTCTTTTCATTGTGGTTTCAAAAGACTTTAGATTGCCTTACACCTTGGTAAATATAATATAACTCATTTAATTTGTTACTTCAGAGAGTTTATTTGTTGTCTTTACAAATTTTTTCAATAGTTTCACAAAAAACAATTGAGTACGTAATTGATCGGAATCCGACTTACAATCTTTCCCGGCTTATATCAGGTATATATGTCGTAGTTTTAAAAATATTTAGGGTCGGAGAAAATTGTTGGTAACTGGCTTAAGTACTGTTGCGTCCATTTCGATGTTTTGTTATCCACAATCAGGGTCTATCCATTAAATCCAATACAGGCTCATTCACAAGTGAAATTGCTAGAAAATATATTGTCTTCTACAGTAGTTTTTTATGGTGACATTAACTAGCCCATAGGTATCTTATTTGTGCTGGACGGGACAAGGCTAATGACTTTATCGAGAAAGTCTGACTTCAAGATTCATTCCGTTGGTAGGAAAGTATATTTTTATATAATATATAAATTCACATCATAATCAATATGATTTGGTCATCCAGTTCCTTCCAAAACTCAGAATCATGGGTTCCGATTTGGCTTTCGAAATCACACGCTAACGAAGGATGTTTTCATGGGTACATACTAGGATTAAAGGAAAATGCATTCCTGGTAGCAATAACGAAAGATAGTGCTTCATTTCATACAATTAGCTCTTCTTTAAAGTCTAGAAAAGACGCTATTAGTAATGTATCATAAAATCATCATAATGCTAATCAAATGGAGTATTTAATGTGTCCTATCAATCTTCCTTTTCTTTGTAAATTGAAGTGGCGAGTTTATTTGAATAAGGAGTTGGATGAGCCGACTACTCGATTGTAAGCAAGAAATTCAAGAATAAAAAGATTCGTTAAGGACTGGTTCACTAATAATTTCGCGGAAAACAATGTAAAACATGAAAGAATTGACAAAAATACCGAAATATTTCTTTGGCCTCAAGAACAAGATAAATGCGAGTTGGAAAGTATAAAATCGTGGATTAATAAATATTTAATATTTGCGTATACAATGTTTGAAATATAACAAAACAGTTAAACAACACGCCTCATGACGCCATGATATCATAAATAGACTTGAGCACGATTAATTTATATTCGCGTTAAAATTCGAATTGTGTAATTTTATGCTAAAAGCCATTTAGCTTCCATTTCAATGAGGCTCATGCACACAAAAAGGCCAGCATTTCGCCTTTCTGATCTTAAACCAAAGAGCATTGCTCAAACAAACCAGAATAGCGATTTTGAAAATTTTATGTAAAATATATTCTAAAAGATGATAGGGACTCAACAGGACATCTAGTTGTTCCAGACACTGCAGTTTTAAACGATCATGGTGTAGAATTTACTAATGGAGAGACTTATGACTTAAATAGCCATGAAATTGATATTTTGGACGAGATTGGTCGCGGGCAGTTTGGATCAGTTTTTAAGGTCTTCCATAGGTCCACAGTTAAATTAATGGCCCTTAAAGTACATATTACATTTTCATGACCTTAAAGAAAATCAAGCTTCAGTTAACAGAATCAGGAATGAAGCAGATTTTGATGGAGCTTGACGTTTTGCATCGCAGTCGGAGTGACTTTATTATAGAGTTTTACGGAGCGTACTTTAGTGAGTCAAGTGTGTCTATTTGTATGGAGCTGATGGACATTGGTTCAATAGATAGAATATATGCTAACCCTATCAATGAGCATTGTTTAGGTATAGTTGCTGGATCTGTCGTGAGAGGTCTGGAGTTTTTAAAAGTTAATTTATCTATTATACACCGTGGTACGTTGAAATAAAAATTATGTTAGACGTTAAACCTACCAATATTCTTGCCAATAGTAGAGGAGACATTAAATTATGCGATTTTGGTGTTAGTGGAAAATTGATTAGGTCATTGGCCAAGACAAATATTGGGTGTCAAAGTTACATGGCGCCAGAGCGAATAACAAGCGGTGATATGAAGCCATATAAATCAATATCAGATGTTTGGTAAAGAGTTGTTTTGAATTTTGTTAGGAGCTTAGGTGTGTCATTGCTTGAAATTGGTTTGGGGAGATATCCATTTCCGTTATCAAGAAAGGATAGCGTTTTCGCACAAATAACAGTAGTGATTCATTAAAGTTATGTTTAGGCGATTGTAAAAGGGGACCCACCCACACTTCCAACGGATAGATTTTCAACAGAATGCTCAAACTTTATAGAATTATGGTAATTAGTTTGAAATTTTCTGTCTAGCCTAAACAAGGATCCTGAAATGAGACCATCTTATTCTCAATTACTAGCACACCCATTCCTGCTAAAGCACCCTATTACAAAACCAGATATGGAGATGATATCATGGATTAATAAAGCCAAAAAACTTTAGTTAATGATAAAAGTTTACAAAATTTTCTACTTTTGTCCTTTTAGATAACCTAGCCACAAAAATATTTTTATGAAAAAGAAAATTGATTCAAGGATAAAAACACTTTTAGAAAATAGTGTAGCTGCGAACCAAAGGTCTTTATTTGTTCTTATTGGGGACCGTGGCAAAGACCAAGTTGTTCACCTTCATTACATGTTGTGTAAAGCTAATATGACGAGGCCCTCGGTATTATGGTGTTACAAGAAAGAGCTTGGATTTACTACTCATAGAAAGAAGAGAATGAACCAAATCAAAAAGAAAAAGGAAAGGGGAATGTTGGATCCCGAGACTGAAGATCCTTTTGAACTTTTCATTTCGTCTACGGATATACGATATGCGTATTATAAGGAGACGGAAAAAATTTTAGGAAATACCTACGGTATGTGTGTTTTACAGGTAAATTTAATACTATTCAGTCATTTATAGGATTTTGAGGCTTTGACGCCAAATTTGTTAGCCCGTACGATTGAAACTGTGCAAGGTGGTGGTATTGTTGTATTGTTATTGAGAACAATGGATTCTTTGAAACAATTGTATACTATGACTATGGATGTTCATAGCCGTTATCGCACTGAGGTCCATGAAGATGTTGTTGCGCGATTCAATGAGAGATTTCTTTTGTCTTTGACTAAATGTGAAAATTCGATAGTTTTAGATGATCAATGGAATGTCTTGCCGATATCTGAAAGCATTAGAGGAATAAAGGCTATTGATGAGAATGATTTGGAGAAAATAAAAGAGAGTAACCCAGAGTTGATAGAATTGAAGGAATCATTGAAAGAGACGCAACCAGTTGGGAGCTTAGTTGAATTAGCAAAGACGATTGATCAGGCAAAAGCTTTGTTGGTGTTTGTGGAGGCGATAGCTGATAAGAGTTTAAGAAACATTGCTACATTGACTGCGTCTAGAGGAAGAGGTAAATCAGCAGCCTTGGGGCTTGCAATTGCAGCAGCTGTAGCTTATGGGTATTCGAACATTTTTGTGACATCTCCGTCACCTGAAAATTTGAAGACTTTATTTCAGTTTATTTTGAAAGGATTTGATGCACTTGGATTTGAAGAGCATTTGGATTATGATTTGGTTCAATCGACTAATCCTGATTTCAACAAGGCGGTAGTTAGAGTGAATATTTTTAAGAACCATCGCCAGACCATTCAATATATTCAACCACAAGATGCACATGTTCTTGGGCAAGCAGAATTAGTTGTGATTGATGAAGCTGCAGCTATTCCACTTCCAGTTGTTAAAAAGTTGATAGGAAATTATTTGGTTTTCATGGCTTCAACAATTCATGGGTATGAAGGAACCGGTAGATCGTTATCATTGAAGCTAATTAAACAATTGAGAGAAAATAGCAATGGCAAAGTTTTAAAAGAAGTTACTCTGGATGAACCAATTAGATATTCTCTTAATGACCCAATAGAAAAATGGTTGAATGGGCTTTTATGTTTGGATTCTCAGATTCCTCCAAAGACAACAGCTGGATGCCCTCATCCTGATGAATGTGAACTATTTTATGTGAATAGAGATACTTTGTTTTCTTTTCATAATGCTGCTGAAAGTTTTTTGCAGAGAATGGTTGCTCTTTATGTTTCTTCACATTATAAAAACACGCCAAATGATCTCCAGTTGATGTCTGACGCTCCTGCCCATCATTTATTTGTTTTGTTACCACCAGTAGATCCAAATTCAAATAAAATACCTGAAATTTTATGTGTCATCCAGGTTTGTTTGGAAGGTGAAATCTCTAAAAAGAGCATATTAGCTTCCTTGGCCAGAGGACAACGTGGTGGTGGTGATTTGATTCCTTGGACTGTCGCTCAGCAATTTCAGGATGATGAATTCTCTAGCCTTTCTGGTGCTAGAATTGTTAGAATTGCCACACACCCGGATTACCAAAAAATGGGATATGGAACACGTGCTTTATCGTTGTTGGAAAAATTTTATAATGGCGAAATTCCATTTATTAATGAAGAAATGCATGAGATGCAACCAGAAGAACAAAGGCATGCATCTCTTTTGGAAGAGAAAATTCAACCAAGAAAGAATCTTCCTCCATTGTTGTCAAAGCTGTCTGAAGTAAAAGCACCTTTGCTTCATTGGGTTGGTGTTTCTTATGGCCTTACGCTTCAACTTTTTAGATTTTATCAAAAAAAGAATTTCATTCCTGTTTATCTAAGACAAACTAGAAACGAATTGACTGGAGAACACACCTGCATCATGTTAAAGAAATTGGATCGTCCAGATTGTAGTGCCACTTGGTTGGAAGAACTTTATGTTGGTAATTTTATTTTTCTTTATTAATCAAAGATTTTAAAAAGAGATTTATTCAATTATTATCGTTTGACTTTTCTGCATTTTCACCTCAACTTGCTTTGACTATTCTAGACTACAAAGTTGAAAATACTTCAAATAACTTTAATGATCAATTTTTGTCTCAGTTGACGTCATTCGATTTGAAGAGATTGAGATCTTATTCTAATCAATTGGTTGACTATCATCTTATTCTTGATCTTGTTCCTCAATTAGCTCTTTTCAACCTTAATACTAATCTCATTGAAATGTCCCCTGTTCAATCAGCTATTCTTACTGGTGTTGGAGCTCAAAGAAAATCTTTGGATGATCTTCAAAAGGAAATTAATCTTCCCATGAATCAACTCTTGGCTATGTTTGTCAAAATCATTAAAAAATTCGTCATTTATCTTGAAAAAGAAAGAAATGAAAAACAAACAGTTGATAATGAACCTAAAAAGTTTGACAATGATAATTCAATTGCATCAAAACCAAAAAAGGATTATGCCGATGAAGAACAATGGGATCCTACTCGTCAAACCCTCGATGAAGACCTCGAAGAAGCTTCTGATGAAGCAACAAAATTACTCAAAGAAAAGCAAAATGAGCTCATAAAAGCTATCGATGTTGACCAGTAAATTAAATTCTTAAAATTCAATAGATATGCAGTGGCTGGAACTGAAAAAGATTGGAATGACGCTCTTCAAAATGGAAAGAAACTAAAAAATGTCGTCAGCATTCAAAACCCTTCAAAGAAAAGATCTTTAGAGATTCTCAAAGACGTTCAAAAAGAAGCAGCCAACGCCAAAACAAAAAGCCTGAAAAAGAAGCATAAAAAATAAATTTCATGATTACATTTTTAAAAAATTTAATGTTTAATCAGATCTAACGTCAAAGCAACTCTATAAATTTAACTCTGCATACATCAAATTTAATGTTCGTTATTGCGGATATAACATTTCTTCCTATCCAATATCCAAAAGACAAGCCAACCAGTGACTACATTAAAGCATGTCTCAAAACCTTTGACCGGTACTCCCTAATTTCAAACGTTCACGCGCAAGGAACTAATGTTGGTATCTTATTTTTTATTAATGGTACTTTAGAAGGGGAATTCGACGAAATAATGAAAGCAGTGAAAGACTGTTTTGCAGTCATTCAAAATATGGGATGTGAAAATATTGCTTCCTTCATCCAGCTTACATTTGCAGCCAATAAAGATCTCAGCATTCAAAGCCGTTTAAGCAAGGTCAAGGAATAAATCATTCATGTTTTTGAATTTTCAAGATATTTCTATTAATCATTTAGTCCGTTCCAGTGGACCCCAATGGATCAAAGTAATGAGTTACGTATGAGGAGAAAAATGCAATCCGTTAATTCTAATGAACAACCAAAGAAGAAACAAATAAGCAAGCTCAATTTTCTTTTCATTATCATGCTGATTGTTGTATCACTAACTGCAATATGTTTTCAACAGAGGTATCACTTGAAAATCTATAGATACTTAATACATGGTTCCAATAACATTCATGCGAAACCAAAAAATGTAGCCCAGAAGGTGTTCACTCTTCAGGAATTGAAGAAGTATGACGGGACAGTAAAGGACCAGCCAATTTATATTTCAATAATGGGACAAGTATATGATGTTTCAAACGGCGAAGAATACTACGGGAAGAAAGGCTCTTACTCGATATTTGCGGGTAAAGATGCCTCTAGAGCATTCGTGACCGGTTGCTTCTCAGATGCAAGTCATCTGACACATGACTTACGAGGTCTTTCTGAAAATCAAATAGAAGAATTGAAAAACTGGGTCAAATTTTACCAGGAAAGTGATAAATATTTCCAAGTGGGCACACTGGAATTACCTGAGATTGTTCCCGATAGCCCGGTGCCCTTGCCTTGTTAGTTTGACTTAATAAAAATGATAAATTGACATTATTCAATTTATTTTGATACATAATTTTACACAAGCGTTAACCCTTAAAAAATGTCATTGTCTGTAGGATCAAAAGAAAATCCCCTCTGGTGCAATATCTTTCGTTTACATTTTTCGATTCTTTCTCTATTTTCAAGCTCTATTTTTTGTTCCGCCAAAATTTGTTCAATCGGTCTCCGTATCAGCCCTTCATCGTTCGAGTCTGCGACTTCACCCAACATCACAAGATTTTCGCCTCTAACTACAAATACTCCTCTTGATATATCACCAAACATATTTGAAACATATATCCTTTCTACCGTGTCTTGTAGAACAAGGTTTGCAAATTGATCATACGATCGAAGTGTTCCAATAAGCTTTCTGCCATCTCTTAAAACCACTAATATTTTTTCTTGTATTAAACGGAACCAAATTTTACTATCTAAATATCCACTTAGTGATGCTAGTCCTGGGAGTTCTGACCCGTTCATGATAATTCCGATTTAAGGATGCCCAGTTTGATTAAATTTTGGGAATTCATTATGATTTAAATCAACAATACAAATAATTTACATTACTTATTACTTAGAATTATAGATCAATTTTATTTTCATTTAACAAATCGCAAGCCATTTCTAGCAACTTCACACAATTGAGATCGCCTCTTCCAGTTCTGCCCCTTACATTTTTTAGTAGCCTTCTTATTCTAAATGACTTTGAAACTCATTAATTACTCTGTGCACCCAAAATTTTTAACAAACTGCGAACGAAAATTATCACTTCGAAGTAAATTACAAACTGACTTCAAGATATCAGGCAATGCTTTCGAATCGATCTCACAGTTGATCAAAACTCTAACCAGTTGTTTTAGATCTTTTTAATTAGATATATATTTTTACAGGTATCCGAAGAATTTATCAAATACAAAATATTGTCATTAGCAGAGAGGTTCAACAAAAATCTGGCGGCGTCTGGAAAATCAATTTTTTCTAAAGCGCCAAGAATATCTATTAGTAAAATGAAATATGTATACCATCCAGACATGGACGCAAATAAAAATTAACAGGCAAAAGTGTGAAAAAATCATCTTCACTGTAACTCAAATTCGCTAGATGACATACGCCATAACTGAAGCAAAGAGTGTCCCTAAGAACTTAATGATAATGAATTTACCATTTAAAATTCATAAACAGGTCCAAGAAGACATTTAAGTAATCATTGTTCATCATGAAGATACCGTGCGTTTGATCAACTGCGCTAACGATGGCAAAAAATCTAAAAATCTAAATAATTTTAAGTAAAAAAATACATTTGAAACACTGTCTACACGTTCGTCCAATTTTTCATCATCAATTTGCTTGAGGATTTTGACCATAACTTTGACTGTCTTAACAATGTCAATAGATTCATCAAATTCATGATCAAAATATTCAACGACGCAAAAAAGTATTCTACCAAAAACTAACTGCCAATTCTCGTCAGTTGGAAAAAGGTATAGGTTTGTCTCAAGATACTCCATCAGTAATGGATTGACGCTTGGAAAAGAGGAAGTGTTTACATCAATCATAAAAAATCGCCTATCATTTAATTTAATAATTTCTACGTCAAAGCGTGCGCTATACTTAAGGAACACAAAGGATACTCTGTATTGCAACATAGCAAATTTGCAATGGAATGAATAATCGAGTGCGTACCAGAAGTCAGAGTTAATTCTTTCAAGGTTAAACTCGAGGAAAAAATTAATTTTGAAAGCTTTAAGATTATACTGAAATACGTACCACTACATAGACGTCTGAGGAATATTCCTTTGATGTGTTTGTTTGATCCCTAACAATACGGAGTATAATCTTATCGAGCAAATCTGAAAATTTATGGCCAATGAACTTATAATGATTCATTTTGGAAATGCTTAAGTTGAAAATGAGTCCAATTGAGTGAATAAAGGACGTGCTTTTCGATTCCAAAAATGTGGGCAGCTCAAACTCCAAAATAGAGAAAATGGAAAGAAGTAACTCTTCTGTGAAAAATGAATCATTTGTTTCTTCTTGTGAAATGCTAAATAAGACTCTCAACATTTTCTTCCTTCTCACCTTTGCTCCAAAAAATATACGACACATACCCGTAAAAAATATTTCGAAATGGCGACAAAAATAGACACACTAGTGTTGATAACTTTGGTCTTATCCAGATATTTCAATAAATCTAGCTTCTCTATGTCATTTAAAGACAAATACAACAAATCTAAACCATTAATAAAATCCTCGGGATAAGAATGGGCTTGTTTAATGTTACCCAAAAAGTTTTGAAAATCTAAAGATTCGTTATTTTTAGGCGATGTGACAGTCTCCTTGCCTCTTTGACATATTTGATTCATTCTTTTATTTCTAAGTTTTAATGGAGTAAAGGGTCTCTTTTGAATGTCATTTCTGATTTTGTCAATAGCACGTCTATTAGTTTGATGATTTGATGATAGCTCTAATATACTTTTGGATGGAAAGGTTTCTTGGGACATTCAACTAAATGAATCAGTAAACATTGAATAAATAAACATCATCCCAGATTTCACTTTATATACTGATCATATTTTTTTATCGTTATATCATGTAATCATAATTATGTGACTATGTCCTATTGGAATGCAATTTGCAAACAAAATCGTGTTCGCGGAATAAGACCCAATTACACACGGAATATATATATATATAAGAAAACAATTATAAATATTTACACGGACTCATGGATCTTCGATCACTTTATACAAAGTTACAAACTGCAAATCGCCCGCCTAAGATGTCGATGTGAAGTTGTGAACTTGAAGGTCATTTGGTTTCAAGATCTGAATTGCTAACACATATTGCCTTGCATCGAAGACTTTCTCTAAGACAAATTTGATCATAGTTGTTAAATTCTCGGATTTATTCATGTTTGCCTTTTGAGATAACATACAGCCCCACTCGACTGAGCCACCTTAGTTACAACCTGAAATTTGTGTAAATGAATATTAATACAAAATCTGACTCAAGTGACAATAGTAAGGTATCTGATGTATCTTCATCATCTTGTTCCACGCCCGAACCACCCTTTGACCTCTCAAATTCTCCTTCGTCGGTGCCCTTGATACCATTCACTAATCAAGTTGGTGGTCATGCATCATTTTTAAGATTCACTGAGAAAGCTTTATGTAAGCCTATGACCTTGAGAGAAAAGGAGTTTTATGAGAGTATTGAGCGATTTAACCCAACTCTTAAAGAATTTACGCCTATTTACCTTGGCGTTATAAATGTGTCGTACCCGAGTAATGGTAACATAGAGAAAAGATTTAATAAAACGCCTTCAACCCCAGAAGTAATCTTGGAAAAAAATAAACATATATTTGAAGGCTTTAAAAAGTCAGTTAATCATCGGAGAAGCAAATCATCTGACTCTAGTAACCCATTTGCAAAATAATTATTGTAGCCAACAGCAAGAAAAAGCCAAATCGCCCGACTCCCCGTTCATCGTCTTTTGTGCTATGGCCTGATAGCAATGAAGCAAATGAGTGTAAAAAGCAAGAAGAAAAGAAAAGGCAATCCCCTATTTTAGAAAATGTGACGATTGAAGAAGCGTTTTCTAGTGCTAGATCACCACTTGACGACGAAGCGATTAAAAACTTTCAGTACAAAGTATTCAAAGATGTGCTGTCTCCTACTTCGAGAAAAAACTGGGAAGAAACTTATCAACGTTCGCTCAAAGAGTTTTATGAAGAATGTAAGAAACAAGAATCAGCAATTACAAAACTTTCTTTAGAATCCTCAAAACCTATCGACATTATTACTAGGTCACCGCAAGAAGGCAATGATTTTGAAAAATATTCTGTTTCGTGCCCTGAAGATCATGAATCCATTGATGAGGAAGAGATTCCCAACTCGCCTTCAGAAAGAAAGAAAAATTCTAGATCTAATAGATTCCATAATCCCTGGTCTCTGAAGATGTATAAAAATATGTGCTACAAATTTTCTGGAGAGGAATCTAATTCTACTGTCTCGATTGGAAATGACACACATCAATTCATTTTGTTGCAAGATTTGACTGATGGCCTCAGATATCCATGCGTTCTTGATCTAAAAATGGGTGATAGGCAATACGGGGTTGGGTGCTCTTTGAAGAAGAAGGAATCGCAGATAAGAAAAGTGCAAGGAACGACATCGGCAGCTTTGGGGGTAAGAGTTTGTGGAATGCAAGTAAGAAAGACATTTTTATGTTTATTAGTCTTACCAGATAACATCTGGCTCATATTTTTTTCAGAATAAATATGACGGGAGAAAATTAACAGTTGAACAGTTCAAGCAAACTCTTGTAAAATTTCTTCATAATGGCAGAGTCGTATTAAAAAATTTTATTCCATATATTATCCATAAACTAAAGAAGCTTAAATCTGTCATTAGTGAAGCACATCAATATCGACTTTTCAGCAGTTCTCTTTTGTTAATATATGATGGCTTTTGGCCCGAAGATTTTGAATTTTGTGGTGATGAAAACAATTCGGAAAAGAAAGACCAAGATGACAGTCTTCCTGGATGTTCATATCCATCTACTCCTAATACTTTGAAACTAAAGGATAAAATTCCCTTAGAAACATATACGAAAAGAAAAATCGATATAAAAATAATTGATTTTACAAATTGTGTGTCTCCCCTTAATTTTGACGATTCGTTGGCCTTGGATTCTGAAATTACAGTGGGCACTCCAGATGATGGGTACATTAAAGGGTTAGATTCTTTAATTCTATTTTTTAATGAAATTTTAAATGAGTGAACTGTCGATGTTTAATAAAAATGATTTAACTTTAGTGTATTTTGTTTTTTTGAAATTTCCTGGTTTTTGGCGCCAATTCGATGTGGGAGAACTTTTCGTTGTCGCAGGTTCTTTTAGATATACAGCAAGAGCAGTTAAATTTGGATAGTCTAGTCCAAATTGATAGCAACAATGTGAAAAGACTTTTGCAAGGTAATTTTGTAATGTTTGTAGTAGGCAGAAATACAAGACAGCATAGAAGAGAATGTGCTTGAAATGCCAGAGAGAGTGTTAAATATGATTGTTAGTTTTATAATGTAAGATGCGTGAGTTGTACTGTTTTAGAAAATATGGAGAGATGGAGGCGGCGCATCAAAGGAGATTTATAGGATTGTTAAGTGCTGGAGTGGCGAATTTGACAAAGCAAGTTGGAAGTGGGTCTAGAGATGCGTTTGGAGATAGAGAAGGGCTTGAGAAATATATGTTGTTGGTGCAATGGGGCGTAACTGTGTTTGAGAGGTATTCTGTGCAAAACTGTGAGAAGAAGAGTGGAAAGAAGAGCAAGGGGGATATTTGGGGGGATTTGAAGGAAGAGATGTTGATAAGAATAAGAAAATTGATGAATTTGGGGTTGAATAGACTCTGGACGAGTTCACCTGAGCGAGATGTGTTTGTAAAGTAAGAATATTTGTAGTGTTAGAAAAGCATGATAGCCAAGATGGTTTACTATTTGATGGAGAATGTGAATAATGTGAAGAAGAATGGCATAAAGGTGCAAATGCAGCATATAATAAGCGTGATGGTGAAAAAGTATGGGTATGGTGAAGGAGCAAAGACTGGAATAAAGCAGAATTTGAATTATTTTGAGCATTTGGGGGAAGCGATGGCTGAGATGGTGGAGATGATAGTTGTTGAGTATGGGAGTGGGTATTTGATTGATGATTTGTTGGATGATATTCATAAAAGTGAGATTAAGGGAGAGATGGCCAAGACATTTAGTAAATTTCTGATAAAGATATCTGAATTGTTACCGAAAGAGACGTTGAAGAATATGAGTAAATTGATAGAGTTTTTGGATGATGAAAATTATGTGATGAGGTGTGGGATAGTAGAGATATTGGGGAATGTGATTAATGGGTATTTGATTGGAGAAAAGGATGAGCATGGAGTTAAGCAAATGAAGACATTTTATACGATATTGGAGGAGAGATATCATGATGTGAATGCATTTGTGAGAAGCAAGGTGATGAGTGTGATGAGTGGATTGTGTGAGGGCAATGCGATGTTGATTAGTAAGAGAAGGAGGGTGTTGGAGTTGACGTGTGAGAGATTGAAGGATAAGAATAGTAATGTGAGGAAGAAGGCGGTTCAATTGATAAAAATGATGATAAAGACGCATCCATTTTGTTTAGATGGGGGAGAGTTGGATGATGAATTATTTAAGAGAAAATATGAAGAGTTGAAAGAGAGACTTGAAAGAGAGATGAATTTGGGTATGAATGAGATTGGTGTTAAATTTGAGAGAGGGGGTGAAGTTAGTGTTGAAGGGAGTGAAGAATCAAAGGAGAGTATTGAAAGGAAGAGTAAACCAAGTGAAAGTGAAAGAGAGAGTAAACCAAGTGAAAGAGAACCAAGTGAATCTTTAACAAAGAACGCTAAAAACTTGACAAGAACAGATGAATTGCATTTGAATGAAATCCAGTTACAAATTAAATATTACAAGGACGCAATAGAGTTTGTTGGCAGTTTGAAGCAGGTTGGACCTATAGTGCAACAAATGATGGGGTCAACCAACAAGGCTGAGATAATTGAAGCGATAGATTTGATTGTATTGTTTTATGTGTACAAGATAGAAAAGAAGAGTGAGATGATAAAGAGGATGGTGCATTTGATTTGGTTTAAAGAGAATTCCAATTCAGTTGTTGGAGAAGAAGAAGAAAAGAAGAGTTTGAAGGAACATTTGATTAATTGTTTTAGAGAAATATTGATGAAAGATTTGAATGTGAAAGAGATTGGAATGAATTTGATAAAGATAATAAATGAATGTAAAATGGCTGAATTGATTTCGTTTGAAGAATTGATTAGTTTGATGGCGTTGAAGGAAATGTTTAGTGAGAATTTAATAAATGTGTTTTGGGGCTTATTTTCTAATTTAAAAATAGAATTGAATGTGAGAAGAGGATCTATAATAATATTGAGTATGATATGTAAAGTGAAAAAGGAAATGATTAAAGAAAAGATGGAGATTATTTTGAGATTGGGATTTGAAGATGATTCCATTATATCAAAATATTCATGTATTATTCTACAAAGAAGCAGCAATTTCCATAAACTGAAAAAGACAAATTTGAATGAAGATTATGGAATCAGATGGAAATATGATAATTTAATCTTTAATAAATTGAAATTGTTTTGTATTAATCAATGTAATAAAGAAGAATGGTTGCCAGTGATTGAACAGATAGTAAATACAAT
>KE560925.1:0-35862 GCA_000442015.1 Rozella allomycis CSF55 | reverse complement strand
ATGTAAGGAAGCTCATCTCTCGGCAAATTCAAAAAGTAGGCATAAATACATCTAAGTGTAGCTTGATGGCTAATTATTAATATATTTTCTTGCCTTTCAAGCTCCATAATCACAGGCTCAAGCCTCACAACTAAATCATGGTATGACTTTTCCATTTAAACATCTTAAATNAGGTTTTGGTCGATAAGTATCCACCGCGTCAATATTTCTTGCTTAAATTTAGTAATTTCACTTACAATTTATAACGAACTTCTTCACATCCATATGCTTTAGGGGTTAATTGAATAACTGTATGAAGTGGAATGTTGNAGGCTTTGGTCTATAAGTATCCACCGCGTCAATATTTCTTGCTTAAATTTTATATTTTCACTTACAACTTATAACGAACTTCTTCACATCCATATGCTTTCGGGGTTAATTGAATAACTGTATGAAGTGGAATGTTAATGTAAGGAAGCTCATCTCTCGGCAAATTCAAAAAGTAGGCATAAATACATCTAAGTGTAGCTTGATGGCTAATTATTAATATATTTTCTTGCCTTTCAAGCTCCATAATCACAGGCTCAAGTCTCACAACTAAATCATGGTAAGACTTTTCAATTCAAACATCTTAAAATTACCTCTCCTCCTCTATAACGATAATTATACTTGTCAGAATCTCTTAAATGAAAATCTTCGGGGTATTTTTCCTTTGTTTTAGAAGATAAAAAAATTTACTTCAATTTCTTCATAAGTCATTCCATCACAAACTCCTGCATCCAATTCATCCAAAGCTTTCCAAGACAACTTTGGATACGTCAAATGTTCAGCAGACTGAATCGTTCTTTTCAAAGTACTCGTCCAAACCTTTCAACAATTTACTAAACCAACATTACGGTCAACTTTTTATCACCAAGATTCTTCTTTATTAAATCTGGTAGCTTTTCAGCAAAAATTCGTCCTCGAGGGCTCAAATCAGAATCTCCGCCAATTGCCCCTTTCACATTCAACATAGATTCACCATGCTATTTATTTAATGAAAAAATCCATACCCTCGAAATAAATATTGATCTTGGCTTTATATGCAGATTCATAAGATAGAACACTATTCTTGATTGCAAATAATCTTGAACTAAATGAAGAACAAATTGGGTCCCCAGATCTATCGTCTTTATAAAAGAAATATCTTTTTCTGTTATGGTCTCATACGCTTTTTGATAATGAGCTATTCTGGCCTTGAAATCTTCAGCTGCCTGGTCCGGATCTTTATTCACATAATCAGGCGAAGATAATTTCACTTCTTTTATATTAGACATTATCAACTCGTCATCATGACATATAGACTCTATAAACATAACTTTCAGCGCCTTTGAGGAGCAAAACTCCAAGATCATCTTTCGTCTCTCTACAGTGCTATTCGTAGCATCGTAAATAGCAATAGCAGGCACCATAGGATCAGTCTCTTTCTCAAACCATTCCAAAACATCATTAAGGGCTTCTAACGCCGCCATACGCCTTTGCTCCTGCGCTTCCTTGTTTTCAGGATCGAAAAAGTTGTGGTCCATATCTACTCCGAAATTTTTGCGGCGATAGTTTCCCACATTGAAAACTTTGGAATTGAAATTCAACCAGCGAAGGTATCTACATAGCTTTTGCGAAATGAATGTCTTGCCTCTGGCTGGTAGACCAACCATCACTTTTTAGATTTAAAGCCTTTTTATTACCACATATTAATCTTTCAGCTTGGGGAATAACTCCATTCATCTTGACAAACCTAGCCACAACCGGACATTGTACGACTGAAAGAGCAAGAAATCAAACGATTTCATTAATATTCTACTTTAAAATTAATGGGGAGAATTGGAGTGATAATCACATTATTAAGATAAAGATTATTTCTTGTTTTGACTTGCCCAATTTTTGACCCAAGACTCTGCGAGTTTAGTGACAAAAGAGATCCCGGCTTTTTCTCAAAGGTGTAACACACCCCTGACCCCGGGTAGATGGTCATTATCAGTTATTTCCTTGCTTCATTAAGCAGTTTTGTTATCAAAGAGTGGGCAGTCTTAGAACTTGGCGCAATTCTGCGCGATCATGCGAAATCAACCACAGCAACGTTGAGTAATACGTTTCAAGTTGGACTTTGAAAGTTTAAGTGTATGGGTACATGAAGTAAATCAATAAAGCACCACATGTCGCTTATTTGATTTAACGACTTAAGCGCCTATCACGTCTGTTTGTAGTCGCGTTTGTCATGATATATATCCATTTTATGGACGACATTAACAAACCTAGGCCGTGCAATCGACACGCGCCTCTTAATTCACCAGCTGCTCTTCAGTAAAGCATTGAAATATTACTCTGCACGCTTTTTGTCCCATCAAATTTTGCCATAAGGGATTTCCTTCAGGTCCCACTAGTGATTTTAATGTATTCTTATAGTGTCTAAACAACAGCCGCCTGTGTGATTTCCATAAAGTCCAAGATTGTATTGTCTATGGTCGTATGATATTTTAATACATGCATTACAAATATTTTACTTCCAAATACATGCTAAGCGGTATCATTTCTAAATTATCTAGTACATATTTGTCTAGCGTTTCTTCTTTTGTGGAAGGCAAAGTCTGCCTTGTCGTTGGATATTAATCTATTCTTCTGTTTCATAAAATCAAGGTAAGGCTCAAGCGCAGTCAAAAGTTCATCGAGATCTGGATTTTCACACACATGTCTTATTTGAAATGTATATTACTTATATCTCGCATTCGACGTCATTAAGTGGCATTGATAATATCTATTATCAAATCATACTGTGCAGAAAACAGGCAAGATAAAAGAGTATTCGTCGAGAAACGAGAGAAGGAATAAAACATAATGGATTTGTAGAAATAAAAAGAAATCGTTGCAATGTTATGGAGACTACCATTTACCATTATAATATTATCATGGTATTAAAATAAAATGATGTGGTTGGTAATATCAAATGATGTGGTTGGTAATATCGGACATGGAGTTTACGTCCCGGACTTGAGAAATGTTCATTGGCATGTTGTGATGTTGAGTTTATATCATTTTCCAAAATAATTTATTAAATATATCATTTTGATATGGCAGATCTACAATTGGTAATGGATTACACACTTTCTAATCTCTATACATTTTTAACATTGAAATTGAAAATGAAAGTCATTAACTCTAATAATTTTCAACAAGAAAAATCAAAGCTGACATTGACTCATCAAGCTCACGCCTTCTCAGATTGGTAGATAAGATAGTGCTGGAATTTTCGAGAACGCCGGGGTCAAATCTATAAATATGGCAACCGACTTAACGTCCCCATCATGTTTGGATTTACACCAATTGATAACTTTGACCGCTACATTGAACAAAGGCTGCAAGATTTTTTTGACGAACCTACAAATAACAACCAAAGACAAGTTTCAAGGAAAGCCAATACCTCAAGGGCCTTACCACAGCTAGCCTTGGATGTACAGGAAACTGACAAAACATATGTTATTCATGCTGATTTACCGGGAATCTCAAAGGATGCCGTTTCGGTCCATCTCGAAGACAATATCTTGACTGTTGAAACTGAAAGAAAAGATCAACGAGAGGAAAATAAGGGCACTGTTCATCTCAGTGAAAGATTTTATGGAAAGATGAAGAGATCTATCAGACTACCTCAGCCAGTTGATGCTAACAAGACCGAAGCTAAACTTGAAAATGGGGTTCTCACTCTGCAAGTTGCAAAAGCCGAAATTCAAGATAAAAGGAAAAATATTGCTGTTTTATGATATCATTACTAATAAATATAGTATTGTGTATCTTATTAATGTAATTTTGACATGACCACTATATGCAAGCCAATGATTTCGTGAGCCAACCTACGACTATGACTGAAATTATGTGGGCCGGAGAGTGAGAGTCTGAGCGAAACAAGGTCAAGCGGAAGCGACGTCAGATGTTTGCTCATATCCTCGTTAAAGCTCCAAAGTTGTTCCTTTTACTAGCCATGAAAAAACGGCCTGTTCTTATTAATCGAAAAATGTTCTCCACGATTTCATTCTATGGAAACACGACAATTTTGAGATTATTTGGGGCTTAGACAGACCCTAAAGTGCTGGCAAATTGAAAGCAAAAAATTAAAATGTTTCTACTGTTGCAGAGCTCACAGATATCATCGTTAAATGTAAAATTAATGATGAAGAAGATCATGTCTTTATTGAAGGGAATTATGAGAAAAATATCTTCACTGTGCTATTTAAGCATAATTAGATGAATAAAACCCTGGTTAACTTTTATCTTTTATCGGATTTACTAATGGTTTTCTTAAATTTGAACACATCAGCATCAGTTGAGACTCTCTCAAATCTACCATTGATGAAATCAGAAAAGTGGTCAACCCACTGAAGGCAGATTAAGAAATTAAATAAATTGCGAAAATGAATGACAGTAAACCTTATGGGTGAAAATTGTACAAAATTTACAACTTTGTTTATTTAATTTTAAGACATTACATTCCATCTCATCCAGAAAGAATTTAAAAATCTACAACTTTAATTGTATTTATTTGAAAATGTGAATGGTGCAAAATTGATTCCTAAAGAAGTAGCGCGATCTGCATACTGAAACCATTTCCCATATATAATGTATAAAAAGTAAGGAATCGCCCAAGCAAAATTCTCTCTTTGAGATGCAAATTGATAGATTTCGAAAATATCTAATGTGGTACTTTGCTCGGCGGCATCCAAGATAAGGGTGGTCAATATTTCAGAATCAAATGAATTGATCAAAAATCTATCGCACACTTCAAGTACTTTCAAGAAATCTTTAGAGTCAACTACTTGAGGGTTCTTAAGAAACTCTAAAAACAAAAGGAAACCATTTGTATCGACATCGAAGAGTTGAAATTTAATTTTAGAATCAAATTTTCCGTCAAATAAAGTTTTGAAGAATGGAGAAATTTCTTTTAGCAAGGAAGAGGGAATTGGAATCGCATTGTTTTGGATGTATATGTTGGTATCATTGTCAGTGGACGAGGCTATGTCTAGATGAGTGCTTTGAGTTATGTAATGAGATATGTGATAAGGATTTTCTCTCTTGAAATACAGATTCTGAAGTAAAATGGCTTGCTCGCATGAATCTACAAGTAAATGAAGAATTAAAATGTCTTGATTTTTTAAAATTGACCAAAGAGCTTCGTGATAAAATGGATTACCTGAAATCCAAACTTTATCTTCCAAATTTGGTTCGAACGGACTTAAGAATTTCTTTATTTCAAGAAATGACCAAGCTTGTATGACGGTTTCAATCAGTTGCAGATAACCATCATACATCAAGAGTTGTCTTTTATTTCTAGTAAAGATATTCTTTATCTTCAAGTTTGCAATGTGAAAGACGCTAGTGTGGTTTGACATGACCAATCCTTTGGCCAAACAGCGAAATTTTCTCTCCGCTAGGACATCAGCAAGAAAATCATCGCAAGAGCAAAACCAACAAAACAAAATTAAAAATGAATCATAAATATTTGAATGGTCAAATTCCACTTGAAGCAAATTTAGAACAGTGGATTTCAATTGTGTATTCAATGACATTAAATACTTGCAAAAAATACTTTCTACATGTGAAAAAATGTTAAAAATTTTGCAACATTCACTTTTAATGTTAATCTCAGTTGATGTTACCAAAACTTCAGTAACAAACTTTAAAATGCCTTCTACTTCCTTTCTGGGTCTGAACTTCTGGAATCCACAAATAGAATTTATTAATTTCAACCTTTGAATCAAATATTCATCAATTAAAAGAAGAAAATCCAAATTCTCTAAAAGTCTTTTCGCAACCTTTTCATTCTTTACGATAAAATTTAAGATTTTGAATCCAAGCATTGATTGATTCTTTAACAGTTCAATTGTTATTGCCTCGAGAAAAGATTGCAAATATGTCAATCGATATAAAACAATTTTCAAGTCTTTACAAAGAGAAACAATTACTTCAAACTGTGATGAAAGAATTTCGCTTTTTATAAAGCATTTTAAACAGCAAAAATAGAATATCAAACAAGCGTAACGAATCAAATCCAATTCTTCAAATTTCGGAAATTCTATCCCATCAAATAAATCCAAGTTGATTCTACACCAACTGACCAAACAGTTCAAAGGATTGTCAACTTTTTTAATCTTAAAATTTGGAATCCAAATTGATGATGCTACATGGACAAATCCACTAAAGAGAATCGCAAGCAGTCTACTGTTTAAAAGTTTTCTCTTCTTGGCTTTTAATAAACATTTCGCAGCCATAAGTGAATACTTATCTACCTTAGCATTTTTTGATAATTGTATTAACTTCACCAATGCATTATTCAGATGTGAAGACCGCGAAGAATTGGCGCCAAGGTTATACATAATACCTTTACATATAAACAGGGCATTTTCATTCTAATATTACATAAATCATCGAGTTTTACTTTGACTGCTAAACATTCCAAAAGCACCGGAGCGAAATCGGCAACTGGGATCAGCTTTCTGAAATTTTCGTCTGCTTCTATGAATACCTTTAATAAATTATAAGTCTTTATTCTTAAATGTTCTGTATCTTCATGTATTTGTATCGTTCCTAGTAATCTAGAAATTGACATCATTTGATTCACATCAA
This sequence comes from Rozella allomycis CSF55, assembly GCA_000442015.1. Taxonomy (NCBI): domain Eukaryota; kingdom Fungi; phylum Rozellomycota; genus Rozella; species Rozella allomycis. Next base: position 29,235 of record KE560925.1, on the reverse strand, counting down.
ACATCTTTGAAAAACAGTTTAAAGAGAGTATTGATATAGATAGTCTCTTCAATTCGATATTCTGAACACTAAAACATTGGATCAAAGGATCTATCAACCAGGAAAGTTGCATTTTCTCATGTGTGAAAATACTCATCCAGCGGTATAAAAACTTTAGAAAATTTTCTTTATACTCAAAATCAGAAGAAGAAGAGATAATTGATAGAATGGTTGCCTGATGCTTTTCAAAATTGAGGCCGTTATCATCCTGGGTACTTTTTCTCTTCTTTTCTTGAATTTCTACCTTGACATGATAATATAGATAAGATAAAAGTTTTGCCTGAATCTCAGACCATTTTGTATTTGAAACACGGTATTTTTCTCTTCCGTAAATACTAACACCATCTGGAAGGAAAGTTATTGTAGAATTGGACCCAACAGAAAGAAGGGGCAGAATAACTCCTATCTTTTCCAGTAAAGAAAGATCTTTCGAATCTAAATCGTAAATAAATGCTTGGACACCCTTGATGAACAAAACCTTTAGGCTTGACATATTCCAAATTTCGCATTTGGTTTTATTTGTTCCTGCCATATTAAAAGACATGCATTACAAATTGAAATTCGAATAATTTTATTTCAATATTTAGAATTGCAACTTGTTAGATTTTCCACCAACATCAATTGACCAATTTGGTAGTAATCTATCAACCCTGGTATATGAGGACGTACGCACGGCTATTTAACACATTGCCGAAAGGATGCAGATTCTATTCCGCAAATACTCTACCAAATGTAAGGCTAAATACAGGCTTTCGCTCCTTTGTTCCAACGAACAGATTCTCCTTCACATTACGATCATGTGCTAAAAATTCCTCATTTCTAAGGACTTTAAGCAATGCATTTCTTACCAACAAAACTGCGTCAATTAATGGAAGTGTATTTAGAGTTTCCGCCTTGACAAACGCGAACGGGTCAATGATTGTGGTAAAAATATTTTAATATGTTGTTTAGGTATTAGACATGGTCGAGGGAGATGATGAAGGTAATAGTAAAGAGAAGTAATTTTAATGTAGCAGTTAAAAAAGGACACAACAAGCAAACATTCGATGAAATTACTTAAGGAATAAATAAATTGTATTGAAATGATTTTATTAAACTGGTATGGACGTTGGGACAAGAATATTGGTAGAGTTTTGAGATTCCTTTTGGTCAATTTTCACTTCTGGCTTCAGTTGTTCTTCCAATTTTTCTAATAGGGCGGTGGAATATCCTGGTGAATAATATCTGACTATTTCTTCAGGATATACTTCATTTATTCTTCTAATTGATTCAGCCAACTTGCTTCCTTCCTCGGCCTGGATTTCTTGCACTCTCTTGAGACCTCCAGATGTGACAAAGTTTCTTCTTGCTTTGACATCATGGGGTAATACTTTGGAATATTGATTTAATACGTATTTTAGAATGTTCGAAGGTGTTTCATGATGTAAAAGAGGCTCAAGTGCAGGTAAAACAAGAGTCTTCTCGATAATAGATTTAAGAGCGCGTTTAGTCTATTAATTTAAAAGAGAATTAATTACTTTAGTTTTCAAGTCAGAAGACATGTCATCATCATTATTAATTCCAGTGTAAGTCTTTAAGAGTGCAAGAAGAGCACCTTGTTCTACCACAGATTTGGCGTGTTCAGACGTATGTCTTCCTATCTGTCCTAATGACCAGGTAGTAGCTGATTTGATGTGAGTTTCATTCTCTTCATGCAAAATTGACACAAGTGGAGCAACTCCTTTAGCTACAATTACACTTAACGCAAGAGTTTCAGAAAAGGCAGCGATGTACCCTAGCGTCATAATTCCTGGCAATCTGGCATTTCCGCTAGATTCTTGAACATAATCTACCATAGCAGCAACGCTACCACTGTTAACAACAAGCTGTGAGAGCTACTGTAGTTAAAAACATTATATTACTTCAGCAGAGTGTTTGGCCAACTCGCATATAAGTGTAGCACTATTCTTTCTTACATAAACATCGTAATCCTTCAAGCAATTAACAATTTGAGGAAATATTTCTCCTTCGACTACCGCTTCAGCCAAATCAACACTATGCTTCGCGATTTGGGCCAAAGCTGATGTCACTTGACGTTTAAGTTTTGCATCCGGGTGCGCTAAAAGTGGTGCAATGTGATTGATCGCTCCTGAGTCTGCAACGGCTTGAGCATGCTCTGTCGAATGTTTCGCAATGTCACTCAAGGATGAAGCAGCTATTCTTTTCAAAGATAGCTCCGGCTCTTGAACACATAAAACTAATAGTGGTATCGCCCCAGCTGTTATAATCGACTGTGAGAGTTCTCCGTTATGTCTTGCAATATATCCTAAACCCCAGGCAGCAGCTTCCTTCACTGTCGGATCAAATTCCTCTAAACAGTTAACCAAAGCTTCCACTGCCCCAGAATCAACAACAGACTTTGCAAGATGAGCAGAATGTTTTGCAACCGCGCGTAACACAAATGCCGCGGCTTTCTTATAAAACCTCTACCTTTACAGATAGTTATAATTATTACATTTTGTTCAGATAATGAATAGACCAATTGGGGGAGAATACTACCGTCAACTACAGCTGTAGCCAATTCCTCATTGTAATTTGCTAAACGTCCAAGTGCCACAGCGGCCGACTGTTGAATGCCGGGAACAGTGTCCAATAAAAGTGGTCTTAGCAAATTCATTACACCTGCCTGCTGAAGAGCGGGAATATTTGTCTCTCTTGATGCCAAGTCGGCGACTGTTTGAACGAATGACAACCGTTCTTTTTGATATTTATCAAATACGCCTTGAACTATTCTCGAGGTATTTGAAGACCCATTAACGATCGTCATTTTTCTTATAGAAAATTCACCGGTAACCAAGATGGCAGGCAATAAATAAAATCGTCAAGACTCTGTGAAGCCAAAAAAATTACGAATTTTCATCATGCCGATGCGACCTATTGATCAAATTAAGAGTAGAACTGCATTTCTCTTTTTGCATCAATCACGATGGGGCATGGAGTCCATATTGCAGAATGTTTCTCTTTCAAGAGATACCAAATTGGACATAATGGAAAAGGTGAAAAAAGGGAAACCTGTTATCGACAAATGTTACAAAAAGTTTAATCTATTTAATTTTGCAACACCCGAAGAGGCCACCAGAATGGCTGTTCCGGCAGGTCATTGGACCCCGTCCGACGTTCGAGACTCTTACTTTTCTTGGGAGTCTTTGGGAATTTATAGCTGGTACTTGAGAGTCATTGACAAGACAGATTTTCCGCCATACTATGAACTTTTTAAACATGAGCCAATATATGGCAAGCTTGGTTTGGCGCCAAGTCAAATGAACACGTTTGAAAAATTCTTTAGCCAAGAGCACGATACTATTTCAGACAAAAACTTTCTTAAAGCTTTAAAAGTTGCCGAAGCATGGTATTGGAGGTGTCAAAGCCAAAGAGTGTACTTGTTGAAACAAAATAAGACAACGGAAGAGCAAGCACAATTGCCAAAGACTTTGCAGACAATGATGAATGAATGCGAAAAAGTAATTGAAGCAGGTACTCAAAGAGCATTTGAAGAAGGCTACATAGCAGAACCCATTGAAAATGACTTTCCAGTAAATGGAAGATCTTACAAAACAATAAACTCTGAGGAAGTAGAAACTCTAGATAAAATTAGCTTAAACAGATTAAACGAATTGTCTTACATAGCCGGAAGAGAATTGACTGATGATAATGTTTACGTCAGAGGTGTGCCTTCAGTATGGGAAGCCATTGAAGAAAGAATACAATATGAAGAAAAAAGCGATCAAAAGTCTTAAGTAAATAAATTGTCATTTACACTATGCTAATATTCAGTATGCTGTATGCGTTAATATTTTTTATTGAATTACCACATGAATCGCTCGACGCTTGCGTTATTACGATTGAAAAATGGTCGATACAAAAACATGTAGAACGTAAAAAGATTCACAACGAGTCCCAAAATCAGTTCTTTAACAATATACAATTTGTTTTTAGCATTGGAGTGAAGCCTAAGCATTATGAATGGTATTATAAAGTATCGAAACTCCAGCAACGGTGTGGTAACCAAACAAAAGAAAACCGCAAGAGAATAAATGATCATCCACAATGAATGTATTTTTTGCACTAATTTTGATAACTGGTCAAATTTACGTATACATGATTTGAGAAGATTAAATGCCAGCAAGTAGAATGGAGCGTACAAGTATTTCAAAATCCAGTGACCTCTATAAAAGTATCTCCAAACATAAAATGAATAATGTCTATTATCACTTAATAGAAATGGATGCTCGATAGTACAGTAATGTATAGCAATTAGCGTAATTGACAGGGAAGCAATATGTTTAAATGTTCCTCTTTAATCATATAGTACAAATTTTACCTCGTGAATTTAAAAGCCAAAGGCTTTCTAAAGTAGTTCGTTTCTACATACATCGATAAAAAAAACAAAGTAAAGCATGCAAAGTAGAAAACGTTTGGAACATGAATGGAAATCTGGTGATTGCTTTTATCGCCCAGCGCTATACCATTGTTCCATATTGCTAGAAAAACAAAGCACAGACTGCACAAAATAAAGGGCAATAAATGGCAAAATAATCTTTCAAAATGTATCAGAGTATTTGCAATTAAACTGAGAATTTTTCTGAAAGGATTGAATTCAGCTTCATTGAATAAATTTTGAAGTGACTTTGAATTCGTGGAGGTGTATATGAGCCGCAGCTCATCGATGACAACGACGCCGGCAGTAAAGCACACCCAAATAAAATTTGTTTGTCGGAATCCAATTGAAAGGAAACCAAATGTAGCGCTTATTATTCTGTGCCTTTTCAGAGCCATATAATACATGAGTAAGATGCATGTAAGTGATAAAGTTTCATTGTAGAATAAGAAATTGAAAAAGAAACTGACAGGAAAGAATCCTATGGCTAGCGATGTTAGCCATGTTTCAAGCGCATCCTTGTTATGCAGCAGTTTGCTTATCTTGAAAGTAATGATCAGGTTGACAATTGAAAACAATGCGTTGATATTTCTAAGATTCGAGACGGAGCAACTTCTCAAAATCATTGAAAATATATATCTATCATTGATGAAACAGTTTTTTACATTAATGGAGGTGTTGTAATCTTTGGGTCGTGAGTGAAATCAAAGTTGCAAAATCGTTGCGCTTGAGGAATGTGAAAGATTTCATCCATGTAAGGATCCCGCACAATACCATTAACAATGTTTGAAATGAAATAAACTGATACAGAAAACAATAATGGGAATATCACACTCCATGGAGAAAATCTGATCATGAAATTTACAAGTTGACAATGTAATAGCAACAGCTAATCAGATGCAAAAAGTCAAGTCAAAACAAAAAATGTTAATGTCAATTAAATACAGTTAAAGTTTAAAAAACAAGAAATTTCAAAATCATAAATTCTGAATTATCCACTTTCCTTTTTTTCCTAACCCTGGTCAAAACCTCGAAGCAAAATGGTAAGTATTTTGAGCTTGTGTAAACTTTTGTGTGAATTTACTTTAACCGTGTGTGTTTGAGAACAGCTAATGATAGGTTAATTTCACAATCGACCAAATTAGAGAGATGATGGATAAACCATCGAACGTGCGTAACATGTCAGTTATTGCGCATGTCGATCACGGAAAATCAACATTGACTGATTCGCTTTTATCCAAGGCAGGTATTATTGCCAAGGCCAAGGCTGGAGATGCTCGTTATATGGACACTAGACCTGATGAAATTGAGCGTGGTATTACTATCAAGTCGACTGCTATTTCCATGTACTTTGAAATGAGTGAAGACGCTATGGGAGATATTAAGCAAAAGACTGATGGAAACAAGTTTTTGATCAACTTGATTGATTCACCTGGGCACGTTGACTTTTCATCTGAAGTTACTGCTGCATTGAGAGTTACTGATGGTGCTTTGGTTGTTGTTGATACTATTGATGGAGTGTGTGTGCAAACTGAGACTGTGTTGAGACAAGCGCTTGGAGAACGCATTAAGCCTGTGTTGGTTATTAACAAGGTTGATAGAGCTCTTTTGGAATTGCAATTGTCAAAGGAAGATCTTTACCAATCCTTTTCCCGTGCTATTGAAAGTGCTAACGTTATCATTTCTACTTACTATGACAAGGCATTGGGAGATTGTCAAGTTTATCCATACAAGGGAACTGTTGCTTTTGGATCTGGATTACATGGATGGGCATTTACTTTGAGACAATTTGCTGATAGATATGCCAAGAAGTTTGGAGTTGACAGAGACAAGATGATGGATAAATTGTGGGGAGAGAATTACTTTAATCCAAAGACCAAGAAATGGACTACCAAGGCACAAGCTGATGATAAGACATTTTTGGAGAGAGCATTTTGTCAATTTGTTTTGGATCCAATCTTTAGAATCTTTGATGCTTGTATGAACAACAAGAGAGACAAGTTGGATGAAATGTTGAACAAATTGGGAGTTAATTTGAAAGCAGAAGATAAAGAATTGACTGATAAGAAATTGTTGAAGGCTGTTATGAAGGAATTTTTACCAGCTGGAGATGCAGTTTTAGAGATGGTTGTTATTCATTTGCCATCACCAATGACAGCACAGAAATACAGAGTTGATACTTTATATGAAGGACCATTAGATGATGAATGTGCAACTGGTATTAGAAACTGTGATCCAAAGGCTCCATTGATGTTGTATGTTTCCAAGATGGTTCCAACCAGTGACAAGGGAAGATTTTATGCTTTTGGAAGAGTCTTCTCTGGAACTGTTAGAGGAGGAATGAAAGTTAGAATTCAAGGACCAAACTATGAACCAGGAAAGAAGGATGATTTGTTCTTGAAGTCTGTTCAACGTACTGTTTTGATGATGGGAAGAGGTGTTGAATCTATTGATGATTGTCCAGCTGGAAACATTATTGGTTTAGTTGGAATTGATCAATATTTGGTCAAGTCTGGTACTATCACTACAAGCGAAACTGCCCACAACATGAAAGTCATGAAATTCTCTGTTTCTCCAGTCGTTAAAGTTGCTGTTGAAGTTAAGAATGCTGCTGATTTGCCAAAATTAGTTGAAGGTTTGAAGAGATTGTGTAAATCTGATCCATGTGTTTTATCTTACACTGCTGAATCTGGTGAACACATTGTTGCTGGTGCTGGTGAATTGCATTTAGAAATCTGTTTGAAAGATTTAGAAGAAGATCACGCTGGTGTTCCATTGAAGAAATCTGACCCTGTTGTTTCTTACAGAGAAACCATTCAAGACGAATCTAACATGGTCTGTTTATCTAAATCTCCAAACAAACACAATCGTATCTTTATGAAGGCTGCTCCATTTGATGAAGAATTGTCTAAAGATATTGAAGCTGGAAAAGTTACTCCAAGAGATGAAGTCAAGGCAAGAGCTAAATTCTTGGCTGAAACTTACAACTGGAATCCTGATGAAGCTAAGAAGATTTGGTGCTTTGGTCCAGATACTTCTGGTCCAAACGTTCTTGTTGACATGACAAAGGGAGTTCAATACTTGAATGAAATCAAAGACTCTTGCGTTGCTGCATTTCAATGGGCTACAAAGGAAGGTGTTTTGGCTGATGAAAATATGCGTTCTTGCAGATTCAACATTCTTGATGTCGTTCTTCATGCTGATGCTATCCATCGTGGTGGTGGTCAAATCATTCCAACTGCTCGTCGTGTTGTTTATGCTTCCGTTCTCACTGCTAACCCAACTTTATTGGAGCCAATGTACTTGGTTGAAATTCAATGTCCTGAAAGCGCTATGGGTGGTATTTATGGTGTTCTCAATCGTCGTCGTGGTCATGTCTTTTCTGAAGAACAACGTCCAGGTACTCCAATGTACACCGTCAAGGCTTACCTTCCAGTCAGTGAATCTTTTGGTTTCAACGGTGATCTTCGTGCTGCTACCTCTGGTCAAGCCTTTCCTCAATGTGTCTTTGACCACTGGCAACTCATGCCTGGCAATGCTCTTGAACCTGGTAAAGTCGCTGATATCGTCAAGGGTATTCGTGTCAGAAAAGGTCTCTCTGCTGAAATTCCTCCATTCGATCGCTTTTATGACAAGTTATAAATAAATTCATTTTCAATCTTATATTATTTTGAAAAAAAATATTAATATTTTTTGATTTTAGGAATACAAGTACATTTGTACTTATCTCTTTTAATACATTTATTTTGTGTGGCTTGTATGCGAGCTGTTATTCAAAGAGTTAAAAGAGCTTCTGTCACTGTCAACAATCAAATAGTTAGCTCTATCGACCAAGGATTATGCATTCTTGTTGGTATACACTGCGACGACACACCCCTCGACGCTCAAAAATTAGCAGACAAGATTCTCAAACTAAAACTATTTTCATGTCCAAACACATCTCAAATGTGGAAAAAGAGTGTTTCCGATCTCTCGCTTCCAATCCTATGTGTCTCCCAATTCACACTGTTTGCGAAAACAAGCAAGGGAAACAAGCCAGACTTTCACCTTTCCATGAAATCAGCCGATTCGAAACCATTTTACGAAAATTTTCTTGCATATTTAAAGGGCAAGCTTGGCGCTGATAGAGTTTTCGATGGCGTGTTTGGCGAGATGATGGATGTTGAGATTGTTAATGATGGGCCTGTGACTATTATTTTGGATACGATGGAGGGGAAGGAAAAGGAAAAGGAGAATTTGGAGAATTAATTTGTGGAGTGAAGATTCGAAGGGTTAATTTATAATTGGTAATAAAATTTGTAGATGCACACTATGGATAATGTATAGAGTAACACATTATAAAAGTTAAAGTCGCCTTATAATGTGTAAATGAATATTCCTAAATTTTATTTACCAAAGATACCTTTCTATCGACTCTATCGGATCCGAACACATTCCAATTCTATAAAACGTGTTGCCGTCCACATAATACGGCAATGTGCAAACAGTGCTTTCAAATGTCTTTGAACATAATCCTCTGACTGAATACCCATCCAGTCCATCTTGCACACGCTGCCTGAGCTTGTAGATAAACCCGCTTGAAGCGCCTTTAGGATTAATGCATTTCCATCTCTCGTTTTGTGTGTCGCTTGGATTTGGTTCGCAGCAGCAATTACTCGTGAATTCTGTCCAGCTTGAGTATCCTGCAAATTCGAATCGCTGGACGGACGACTGCACGGCTGACGAGGAGGATGCGTATTTTGTGGCAATTACGGATGATGTCTGCCATTGGATTATATAGCCGAGCGCTATTATGCAAAGCGAGAGGAATGCGGTCAGCCCGAGAAATAGGAAAAAGTTTACTATTAGGCGGAGGAGCTGCTTGTCTAGTTGTGTGTCGAGGACTTTTGTGATGCGCAGGAGACGCTCTTGTTCGGTTTCGGGTGGTGGTTCTGATGCTGTTGAGCTGANTCTTCATTACCCCGACTTTTTTGGCCAGGGGTGAAGCACACCCCGGGTGTAAATATATCTACCCTGATGAGGATGCTGTTTGCGAGTTTTGGACTGATTCTTGTTTCTCCTCTAGCAGTGCTGTCGATCGCAATATGCTGGTATTTTTAACTGTTTCTTGTTGTTTGGACTTTTCGGCTTCTTGGAGCTGTTCGATTACATTCTTTTCGGGGTATATGAATCCATAGGCAATCACCAGAACGGCGGCTCCGATTGGTACAATAGAGTTGAGAACGCCAAGTGGATATATTATGTATTCGGGAATTGTGTAGGGAAAGATGGTGGGAAAATTGTCCTTGAATGATATTAAGAAAGCTACAACGGCGTTCAACGCGGAGATAATGCAGCATGATAATGATGAAAAGTCCTTGGAACCTGTAAGATTTAATTTTACTTCGATTCTAGAAATGTACGGTTGGCTGTATATAGCTAATCCTGCAAATACAGTTTGGGTGACGAACATTAAACAAACCAAGGGAAATGGAAGATCTCTGGCAAAGATGAAAACAGAAACGATAATCAGCTTTTGTAGCACAAGCAAGAGCTTGTAATTTTTCCTTTAATCAAAGAGTAAGATGCTTACCATTTGTGTTCAAACATTGCAAATAGTGATTTACAACTACTATTAGTTGTATGGACCATTATTTTCCATTTTATACTTTGGTCATCAACATTAATTGGCAGTTGTTGAATAACGCTCGTTGATATCGAGATTACTCTGTGAAATAGGTCTATATTTCAAAACCCATTTGCTTACATGGAACTCCTATGGTAAAGGAAATAAGCATCAATATAGCGCCCGGTGTGTAATAATAGAATATTTCAGAGCTGCATGAAAAACTAGGATCTTCAACCTAAGTTGATGACACAAGAACTTTACCAACCTGTAGTCTGAACCACCAGGACATAAAGTAGTAGTTGCCAATGAACAATCGGATGTAAAATTACACGATTGGCACATTGGAGCATTTAGAGCTAAAAACGTTGCCGATATATCAGATAAATCACCTACTATTTTATCAAGTGTGGAATACTTGAGTATGCTACACTATGAGAGTAAAATTCATTTCCAGCTGAACATTGCCTTAAGCGACAATTGATCATTCCAAAAATACTACTAGATATGGGGATGTAAGACAACGATAGTAATAACAGCGCTATTTTTAGAACATTTTTCTTCCAGAAAAAATTCAGATCAGTTAAATACTTGCGTCCCTTTCATGAGAAATCACATTCTTTACTTTTGGATGACAGTTGAGCATAAAATTAATTAAGAGCAATGATCCAAAACCAATTAGCGGGCCGCCAAGCGGGGCACCAATTAACACCAAGGCTTTCTTTATCTTTTCACCAAAGTAAAGAAAGGTACCTGTGCAATATTTATAAAGGATAGGGTAGTATATTTTGTTAAATCAAGCCATGAAAGACAAATGATTCCGATGAAAATAAGAATCACCGACAAAACAAGGTTTCTAAACATAACCCAGAAGCTTTTGGACTTGTAGTGCAAATACGCGAATTGCTCTAGATTGGCCTTAGACTCTCGTAATTCATGCTCTGACTCTGGTTTAGAACTGTCGTCACTACTTTCATCGCTTTTGGAATCGTCTTCCCGGGCTGGACTAACCTAGACTTATGAAACGGATATACGCTCACTTGTTTCATTTTTCGGCGTCGTTCTAGAAGATAGTTCCCCAAAAATATAAGGATCATAAGACCTGCCATGACACCGCCTGTTATTAAAAATATATCGGACAGTGCAGAAGAAGTAGGAATCACGTTAGCGTCACTATTTCCGATGAACTTACTCACTAGGCCTACTTAACGCAACATAAAAAGAATATACCAACAAGTAACAAACCAATTGATGCAAGTAAGGATACATACCACACAACTACTTTTGGTGATTTAAAAAATATCAAAAGGAGAATTGCAAGTATTAGTGGAAATATGTTGGCCAAAAATATATGTTGAGCCCTAACGTCGACTTGAGGGATCTTGAGCTCGGAAAATTGTGAAAGAAAATTTAATCTTAGGTAAGAAGCCTATGTAATCGTGCATATATGGTTGTTTACATATTGCAGCACTGATTTCCACGATTCTGGCCAAGTAATTCTAACGGAGGCGACTATACCAACATACATGTTTTGTTGAAAACTAAATCATACTTGTGCAAAATTGGCAACAATCTCAAAAACGTTAAAAAATTTGACCATGTATCTTTCACAAAATGTAAACAGTACCTCAATTTTTGTTGTTGTAGATGAAAAATATACTAAAAATCTTTGCAATCAGTATCAAAATACTATGAAACAAAAATTTATTTTTCCCTCGAGAATCTTCCTAGCAATAAGCTCCTTGATTTCGATTTGGATTCCTTTAGCTTTTCTACGTACCTTGGAAATATGTTTTGAAAGATTATTTTTAAAACTTCGTCTTTCACGGGATTAAAAATAGAAAGTGAGAAGTCAGAAGACCCCATTTTGTCCTCAAATTCCTTTCTAACCTCATTAGTCAAGTTTAACTCGTTCGGCGAGCCAGCTTTTATAAAATTTTCGTATATCTGCTCCATATAAGTATGACAAAGTCGGCTGAGATTTGTATGAACAATTAAGGATTTGTCGCTTGTCAAAACCGGAGAAGTCTTGACAACGTTATCGTTTTCGTTTTTGATCTTTGCGTACGTAAACTTTTCACCAATTTTATCATAAAAATCTTTCAATTCTTCTAGAAATAGGATGTTCTCCACTGCTAATGACTCTATGGCCACCATTTTGATCTGCTTAAATGAAGATGGATCGTTCAATGCACTAAAGAGAGCGGGCTCGGTTAAACTTATTAGACTTTTAATGTATCTAAATTTCATCGCCAAAATCGTGGGGTATACCAGTGAATGGTAATGAACGATTATAGCAACAGTCAAAGCTAGAGCTTTAGAAGTACGTACTTTAGTCACAGGATCATTACTTGTTTGGTCTAAAATTGCATATATTGGCAAGCAAATGCAATAGGTAATAAAGATCATTTTACATTCCTTTACCATTCCCAAGTTATCCTTCAACTTTTTTAAAACAAACATAAAATATCCAACTATCATCATGAAGNGGATCATTACTTGTTTGGTCTAAAATTGCATATATTGGCAAGCAAATGCAATAGGTAATAAATATCATTTTACATTCCTTTACCATTCCCAAGTTATCCTTCAGCTTCTTTAAAACAAACATAAAATATCCAACTAGCATCATGAAAGTAAAAACCAAAACAATCATAGGATAGAAGGGTGCTAAAGCACAACCATCATCATACATGTGATCGAGGGTAGTGAAAAAGCCAATTGAGAATAGGATTATTTGCAATATATTGAAACAAAAGGAGCAGAATAAAAAGACTTTCAAATCTGGCTTTCTAATAGCATACGTTAATTCGTTATCTTTCGACTCCTTCGACTATTAATCCAAAAGAAACAATCCTACCTTGGCTTTTCTGTTCACTATCCTTGATACAGCCCCAAAGAATAGTAAAACAGGTTTCTCTAGTCCCATCCTTGACCGTTTCTTTTCATCGTGGTGATTAGCCAAATAGATCCATATGATCACACTAGCTGTTTTCATCACGTACAAGAAAACAAAGTATGATGCCACAGAATAGTAAAATATTTGTTGGACCCAACATATTTGAAAACTGTTTGGCTTCTTAAACGGATAGTAAGATATTCCGGAAACAAAATTGGTGGCAGTTGTTATGAACAGGACAGGGAACATACGTTTTTCCAGGTAATCCTCGTGACGGTATTGGTATGCCCATAAAAGCGTCAAAGAATATAGTAAAGGTAACAGAACAAATGGAATAATGACTTCTTCAACGTCCATCTATACTCAAATTGACTTGACAACCGTATACGTAAAAATAAATTCTACAATCTAAATAAAGATATAAATTCATTCGAGCGTCCATATTTCAGCAATGCAAGAACCAAAAGGTGGCTGTGATTGTGATGATACGCCTTTTACAATTTCGACCATACAAAATTATAAATTTCAACCACAGAAGTCAAAATTACTCCCAGTTTACGCCCAAATTGGAGCAATATCTTGTTCGACAAACAGCAAGATATAATGCTCTAAAAGTTGAAGCAGAAAAAGTAACTTTTCTAAAACATCAAGATAACAAAGCAACAAGGTGTAGAATTAATGCAAACTATGAAAAAAATTAATGATTTCAGGCCTGTTTGTGACATTTACATGGAATTAATTGGTTTAAGAAATGTAATCTAAAGTTTTTTGCTTTCAAAGGATAGGAAAGAGCTAAGTGATATCATTAATGGAAACGAAGAGGAAATGAAAATCTTGGCAGAAGAAGAATTGTTCCAGAATGAACAAGATATTGAACTAAAGGAAACTGAGATATTGGATAATTTATTGCCAGAAATGTCTGAAGATAAAGAAAGTGCAATGTTTGAAGTACGGGCTGGTACCGGTGGAAACGAAGCGGCATTATTCGCTGAAGATTTATTTTCTATGTATCAGAAATTCAGCATTTTAAAGGGATGGAAATTCAAAATCATAAATGAGGAGACAAAGGAAGGCGGTAACGGTTATTCTGTAATAAACAATTCCAATAATTTTAGCTTGCATCAGCCAGAATTGAAGGATTAAATGTCTTTGGTACCTTAAAATATGAAACCGGAGTTCATAGGGTCCAAAGAGTCCCACAAACCGAGCGGTCAGGAAGAATCCATACAAGCACAGCGAGTATTGCAGTTTTACCATTTTATAACAAAATGCCGGACGTTAGCATTAAAAGCTCAGATCTTAGAATCGACACTTTTCGTTCTAGTGGCCCGGGTATTTTGTCAAGAATATAGGAAACGTAGGTGGTCAACACGTAAATACAACTGATAGCGCGGTTAGAATAACACACCTCCCAACGAAAACTGTTGTTGAATGTCAAGACTCCAGATCGCAGCATCAAAACAAGGCAACCGCCATGAGAATCCTTGCGTCAAAATTGTACGCAGTTCTGGAAAATGATGGATTGTCGAAACTTTCGAAACTAAGAAAAGAACAGGTATGCTACCTAAACATTCTATTAAAGATTGGTAAATCGCTGAGAAGTGAAAAGATTCGTACCTACAATTTCCCCAGTGACAGANTGAAAAGATTCGTACCTACAATTTCCCAAGTGACAGAATTGTAGACCACAGAATCGGCAACACCATCTATGGAATACAGAAAATGCTACGGGGTGAATATATTGAAGAACTTAGTGAAAGATTACGGAAATTTCACAACATTGAAGCTCTAGAATACCTTGATGAGTAAATAAAAGCATCTTTTGCTATCACTTTTTTGTAAATTTCTTAAATGAGTGACTGGGGTAAAATCTTATTTTTGGTAATATAATTTAAGAATCCGAAATAAAAGACTCTTGGGAGGATGAAGAAATACAAGAAAATCCTTCAAAAACCGTTGCGGTAATTGAAATCCTCTATTATGAGTAGGATTCTTGGGAAGATGAAGAGGAAGAAGATATGTCTAAAAAAGTAGAGAGCGTAACTCTTGCTCCTTCAAAAAAGAAAAAACCCGTAAAGCAGGCCATTGCTGAAAGAAAGCTGAAAGAGAGCGAAGAGAAGAAATTAAATGAGGCCGAACAGGACATCTTGGAAAAAGAGACACCACTAGAAAGAAAAATTAGATTACAAAAAATGCAAGAAGAAGCAGATATTAAGAATGCTGTGGATTTGTTTGTTACTGGTGACATCCATCCCAAGGAGAAAGAAAACAAGGAGGCAAAACCAGCGAGCTTGGATCTTTCTATGGAACCTAAAACCAAAGCAGATTTTGATAGCTTGGCAAATCAAATTGCATCGAAATGTGTTCCGTTTAGCGTATAGCTTTTATTATGGTTTCATGTAGAAAAGTAAACTATATACCGGTTTCATCGATACACTTCTTAGAGAATTAGTCCAAGACATGAATTTTACTGACATCAGGTCTTTATCTTCGGCGCTAAATATTATTTCGAATGAAAAACAAAAATCTGGCAAGGACAAGGGCAAAAAGAAGACCACTGCTGTGAAGAAAGCAGCAGTGAGAACTGAAGCCAGCGACATTGTTGACACTAGCAAGTATGATGACTTTGATGATTTCATGTAAAACAATAAACGAGTTATTTATTTTTATGCCGCCTTGATTAAACTTGGGAAATCTACATTTGAATTCGCTTCAGTTAGATTTCTTGCCATT
Source organism: Rozella allomycis CSF55 (assembly GCA_000442015.1). Taxonomy (NCBI): domain Eukaryota; kingdom Fungi; phylum Rozellomycota; genus Rozella; species Rozella allomycis. The sequence goes on along the minus strand of KE560925.1, from coordinate 13,542 downwards.
GTTACAACTTTAGTAATCCTTTCCTGAGTCCACAATGGATCTTTGGATGCAATAAGTTGAAATATAGTAGTCATATCGCTAATACAAGTTTTTGGTGTTTCCTTTTGGAGAATTGATTGGCATAATTCCATAGTTGTGATCAAGTCCTAATATAATATGTGTTTCTGAGTACCGGTTTTGACAAAGAGATTGATACAGCCCATGATGTCAGCCATGGTATAGAGTCTGCATNACAGCCCATGATGTCAGCCATGGTATAGAGTCGGCATAATTTAGTTCCCTATCTACCGAATATTTTGGTATTACTTTATTATTTCTTGAACATGTTGATTGGACGCACCAATTACATCGTAAAGTGCGACCACATCAGTTTTACTTAGGGTACCTTCGTCATTGTTACACAATTTAGCCATCTGGTATATTGCCACGATTCTTATACCTTTTGGTACAATGCCCAAAGTTGACTATCAGATAATTTTTTAAGAGATGGTCGTGATTTTTGGACGTTTTGAAAGTATCTAGAATGAAATCTGTAGGTTTGTAATACTCGATGGAATATGTGTACACATCATTAGGCTGATCTTTCAATACAGATTTAGCATAATTTTTTAGAATGTCTGGGAATTCTGAAGGAATTCTTATTTGCTCAGCAGTGTATATTGATTCGTTAACACTCATGTTTGTTTACAATACGTAAGGTAACTAATTACAATTACATATCTAAAGAACATCAAAATATTTTTAAATCCGTTTATTTTTTGATTTTTCTCTTAGATTCCTTTTGCACATATCTAGGAAAAGTATTTTGGTAAATCATTCGAAGAACTTCCCGCTTAATTGGCTCAAAAATATCTTCATAATTGATGTCCCGCATTTTTTGTTCAAATTCTTTAAGCATGGTGAAAGGAATGTTCAATTCAAATTGGGAACCGGGTTTTAAATATTCTTTGTATATCGCAGAGACCTCATTATCAATATCTTTTCCAGTAAGGGTTTGGTTATCAAAAGCTGTTTTGAGTGTCGCGCTGGTCGTTTTCTCATTGCCAAATATTTTATCGGAAGAACTTCTCGAATGCAATCTAAAAACCATTTTCAAAGAATGCTTTGCGTAGAAATTCATTAGTGTTTCAATAAAGAGAACGTTTTCAATGCACAATTCGTCAGCGGCTTCATCTTTTAGCTCTTGGAACATTTTTGGATCTTGTAATATGAGATAAAAACTTGCTTCGTCCACATTTAATCGTTTCTTAGTCCGAGAAAGTTTCCAAGCCAGCAATGCTGGATGCAACACAGATAGATATTGCATGCACAATGATAAAAAGAACAAGATAAAGGTTGCCCCCGAAGTATTGTATATGTTAGTAAAAGGGCTAAAATTTAGAAAATTTACAGCTATGTATAACAAAAATCCAACCAAGGATGTTATGGTTTCCAATTTCGACTCTGTTGACATCCATAAGCTGTCCTTGCAATCCTTAAGGACCAGTGTTAGATATCCGATACAAACTAACGAAATTGCAATTACAAAATAGACAGGATAAAAATGCTTGTAAGGACACACAGTGAGAGACATAGACGATGTGTCCATGTAATAAGCAAGTAAAAATAAAAGAATCTCAATTATAAATATGTATCCAGAAAGCTTGAGAATCGATTTTGACGTCAATTTTTGAATATGCGTGTATTGAAGTTCTTCTTTGCGACCCGGCTGAATTTCGAACGCAATACGAGATTCTTTGTCAACCTTTTAAAGCAAAATCGTAAAATTACATGAGTACTATCGTGTTTGTGTCGAAGAACGTATTTTCCAAGCATTGTTATAAAGTATATCAAAGGTTTGTGTATTGTTGTAAAAGGGACACTCCTGCCATTTACCTTGTTTTGTGTTATTAAACTTGTTATAACTAAGTAACACATCCTAATGATATATAGAAAGAAAAATAATGGAACAAAGATGTAGTACAGTGTAATTTGGACTCCACAGGTAATTACAGCACGAACGTCAAAAAAGTACTTGCTTGTTAAAAGAAACAGGACACAGCAACAAAAGTTTATAAATGATAGCAAACTTAAAGTAACTAACATCCGCCGTTGAATGATATCTTGGTTTCTGAAATTAAATGCCAGCAATAATGACCCTATAAAGTAAAAACATATAATGAACAAACTAACGCCAAGTTTTACCTCCAAGTTTTCAATCATTTAATTGGAGANCCGAATTTTCTGGGGTTTTCAGGTTGAGGCAAGGTTCGACTCCTTGGTGATTTTGACGATGTGGATCCCTCATACTTTATAAACTAGTCAAACCACTAGTTACTAGTGGTTGTATTCGCTTCGCTCGCATTAAAACGTCATGTTTCTCGCATTGATAAAACCTAAAGATGATAAGCATTGTCGATCGTCTGTACTTCATACTTTCACTTAACAAAAAACACTTTGACCTTTGTTTCTAGCGGTTTTCATAGCTTCTACCAAATTAATAGACTTAAAATATTCGGGTTCGCACGCTGTTAGCATATACGCACGCTATTGACCATAGTTAGGTCTGTACTCGCTTCACGCGCATTCGACTAATAACTAATAAACAGAATATTGTTTATTTACGCATTCCATTATACCCACATCCGAAACACTTAAAGAGTAGTTTTGGACTAAGAAAGCATTCACAAAAAAGTATGCCGCTCATTTAATATTTGGCATCATGGAGGTTCAATTCTATTCTTGACAACCAATTACCATGGCAAATCCGCTTTTAGTATTACAGATACGATTAATAAATTAATGGTATCTATTTAAAATATAAAAAAAAATATAATAATCTTTCAAATCAGCCAACGCGAAGAAATGAGTCATGACAATCTCGATTTCTTCCCTACTAGCCTTCCTAAGGTTTAAACTGTCATAAAACATTAAATATGCAGATGGACTATTTTCTGTTAAAGTAATATTGATTTTTTTAATTAGTAAAAAATGTTAAAGTAATAATTAAAATTCATAAAATCTTCTATCTTCTTAAAAGATTGTTTGAAGATGATCCAGTAATCTATGCCCGATAGATTATCTGGATATCTATCGTGAAGGAAGTCTATCGAATACGGAATAAAGAGCAAAAGAATGAGCAATCAAGACTAGATCCTTCAGATGAGCAAAAAATGAATAAGGNGCAGATGGACTATTTTCTGTTAAAGTAATATTGATTTTTTTAATTAGTAAAAAATGTTAAAGTAATAATTAAAATTCATAAAATCTTCTATCTTCTTAAAAGATTGTTTGAAGATGATCCAGTAATCTATGCCCGATAGATTATCTGGATATCTATCGTGAAGGAAGTCTATCGAATACGGAATAAAGAGCAAAAGAATGAGCAATCAAGACTAGATCCTTCAGATGAGCAAAAAATGAATAAGGCTCATTCCTACGCTCTTGAAGTTTTGAAGAAAAATTTACTCATTAAATGAATTTTTTTACTTGTTAAAAAAAAGATGACCAAACTGAAGAGCAAGAAGGCAAGATATTTTTAGATGAAAATAAATTTCCAAAATGTGAAATAGAGATTGTCTAAGACAAGATTCCTGTGAAAATCTGAATGAATTCAGAATTACAAAAATTCACCTTATCCAATTAACTAAAATGGCTTGAATTTGAGAGTTAATACCCAAATCTTCTTATCTCTCTCAATTTAAAGGAACAAGATATATTTATAATTTATTTGATTTATGAAAAGTGACAAAGGATCATAGCCGGTGCAATCTTTTTAGTATTTACCTCAAATATAGAAGCTATTATATTTTCTAGTCGTGCAGAATGGTTCAAAGGCAAAGGTTTACATATTTAGAACTTTGAGCTGAACGAAAAGTATTCTCGTTCATTGATGGATCATAGAATGAACTTGGATCTTTATACATACTCTAAGAAATCTGGCACACATTACACTAATTAACTAAATAAATTCTAATAAATTAATAACATTTAAAATGTAAAAGCATTTCAATTTATTTACTTAATTCCGACAGGGAGTTCTAGGACATATTGTTTCAACTCTTGAATTTCTTGAACAGATGAGTTGCCACTCTTCCCGACGAAAACTTGTTTTTTGAAGGAACTAAATTGATGTGTTGGAACTACAAAGAAAAGTTTGGGCTCCTTTTGTTGGTCTTTAAATAGCTTGCAAACCTTCTTCAACACTTGAATACCGCGAATAGGATGTTCACTCTCGACCGTAAATTGAAACATTCCCTGTGGACTGATTGCATCAATAGCAGGGAATGTATCATCATCTGATGTTTCGTAATAAGAAGTTGGAAGAGCCAGAGGAATTGTATTCTGCCGAAAAGAAGTCGTCGGTAAGTCAAATTTTTGTAAATATATTTCAAAGCTTTCTTGATTATTCTCATTCTGGAGGTCCCTGCAATTCAATTTCTTGCCTCCCATTGAGAAAACACGGTTTCCATAAATTTCAAACAGGTGTCTAGAAATGACACTAGGGCTCCCTCCCAAAAAAGTTTGTAAATGAGAGATCATGTAATTATAGTGCCGGACACAGATTTCATGGGCTATGTAGTCACTAGCTACCCCTACCTTTGAATACCGATAATTTCTATCGACAATGATATGCAACAGGGAATGGATTGTATTGAAAACCTTTAATAATTGAGGTGGTCTGACAATATTTCGGACGGCTGTTTCATCATTCAACGCACACTCAAGGTCCGTAGCCAGCTTCTGGGGAATTCCATTTCGGTCAATTTGATCAATCCAATCCCAAAATATAAAACGAGCTATTCCGCCAAACATAAGATATCTCTCTTTCAAAAACTCTTCTGGTAAACCTTGATAGCAATTGTCGCGGCAAGCTTTCAATTCATCCAAAGTCCAAACAGGAAAATACCATTCAGTAGCCATATTCTGCATTATAAATCTCTTGTAGTCATTTGATCCAGGAGAACTAATGAAAACAGTGATGCATCGAGAGCTGATGGGAGATCCCTCGTTACCGTCAATAATATATAGAGTGTCAGCTTTTTGCAAAACCGTGTCCATGTATGCCTCATGTCTTGAATATTTTTTGACTATTAATTCGTTTTCAGTACTAAATTCATAACACAGGAATTCAAGATCATTTTGATACATTATTTTCTTTGGCTTGAATGAAGATTCCCCCTTTAAAACACGGAATAAGATATACAGAAAAAACATCGATTTGCCAACTCCCGGAGTCCCTGATATTCCAAATTTCTTTTTTCCTCTTTCAATCCTTGCCGTTAATAACTCAAACACATCTATATAGCATTGGCGAACATAAAATGTCTTGATTTCATAATCATTCAGTGGATAAGGAAATAATTCTTTACAAAACATTATTCTATCTCTAATAAAAGCATCTGCGACAAAAGATGTAAAGCAAACCGTCAAATCATTCGATGCACTGAGTTTGCGCTTCATTGGAATGCTTACTTATTTATTTAAACTTTGATTTTTTACTCGCTGAATTGAGCTTATTGTAGATAGCACGTCCTGCTAATCCAAGGCCTGCAACCCAATCCTCTTTGGTGAAAAAATAGTAGTTTTCAAATTTAAACTGGTTGGCTTGAACAAACTCNAGTATTACAGATTATTAATTTATAAAAAGATTATATTAAATCCATTTTTCAAATTTCTATGGTTGCATAATTAATAATTATGAATAGAAAATACTAATAGAGGAACCTTGTACGATCTTCAATCAATGAATATCAAAAATTGAATGATTTTTAACCATTATTTAGTAATAAACGTGAAAATGCGCACATAAACGCGCGGATAAATGATATCTGGGAACCTTGATCTGAGGGACTTGTTTCATTTCGTGCCTCGTAATTTTGCAAATCCAATGCCCTATATTTTTAACGGCATTCAGTTGCCATTGGCAAATTTCTTTCTTATTGTCTATTGATGATCCTAGTCATCATCAGACCGCAGGTCAAATTCCGTCGATTTGCTTCAAAATTTTATGTTATAAAGAATAAATAAAAGTTAGAGATGTAAAAGCTTTGAATTTTTTCATGTCCATTCGGATTCTACAACGTAAGAACGTCCTAATGTGGTTAACCTATCAATCGAGTTTTTTATTATCTAATGCAGAAAATTCAGACCAACTTCCAGCATAATTCGATACATCACTTTATCTAATCAACTAAAGCAACTTACGTAAACCCCAGAGAAGACACAATTTCTGCTGCCTTTTGTGATCGTACTCCGGCTTGGCAATAAAAAATCAAAGGAGAATTTTTTCTCAGGTCAAAATTATATTTTGTAGCAAATCCGGACGTTGGTATGCTAAACTCGCTGTGAATTTGATGCAAAGGAATATGAATCGATGTCTTAATACAACCCTGCAAGACTTCGTTCTTAGTTCGTACATCCACTAGAAGATATTTCTTTGCATTATCATTTATAATTCTTTTGATAAACAAGTAATCTACTATTTTAACTTTCATGAGAGGCGAAGCTGAAGTGAAAAATTCGCAAGTATCAGATTTAGACCATTTTACCAAAAGCAAACCAGTATATACGCTAAAATGGTGCAAACTCTAATTTATGAATGTGTTAAATTCCGATTCGTAACTTGATCCCAAAATGACGCAAAGAAATTCATCAGATGATTACGAATCCATGAATAACCACGTTACCCAATCTGTTCAATTTTTTCCAAAACTAAATCTTGCAGACCGACAACGATTTTTACTCTCCTTGCTCGGCGAATGTAATCAGCACGACATGTCATATCTATACCACGTATTACCCAACCTGCATCGAGATTTCATCACTCTCCTACCGCGATCTATTTCATATTACATATTGTCAATGCTTCATCCGCGATCATGGACGCTTCTATGCACGGTCAATCGAACATGGTACAGTATAATCAAAGAGGAAGAGTTTTGGGAATACCTGTTCAAGAAAATGAAGGTGTCAAAAGTCGCTGATGTGAATTACTGGCCTGGAGACATTAAGCAGAACAGCTACAAGGTGTACCTGATCCAGCGCTGGAACAAGAGATTCTTCAAGACGAGACGAATAGAGATGCACGAGGAATCTATCACATGCCTCTTGTATCAGCACCCTTATGTCATCACAGCCTCTGCAGAACGGACAATCAAAATATTGGATTTGTGCAATGATAAACAAGTTGCAACGCTTGAAGGACACAAGGATACGATATCAGCCATGGCAGTTCAAAAAGACATTGTAAACATAACAATTTTAAGATAAATTTAGCTAGTATCGGCGTCATTTGACAAGTCCATTAGAATATGGTCGCTGAGTGAACGCAAAGAAAAACAGTGTCTATCTGGCCATAAAAGTAGTGTCAATACTGTTCAATACAGGAAAAGTCTGATTGCCAGCGGCTCATCCGACAAGACAGTAAGACTGTGGCGATACAACATGGACGGAACGTTCGCGCATCATCGAACACTAAATGGCCATGAATCAGGGATCAAGTGTTTGGATTTCGATGATTATATTCTATTGTCCATGTCATTTGACCAGCAATTGAGGATGTGGCATTTAGCAACTGGAAATTGCGTGCGGATGTGGCAAATGGCGTATAACGGCATTAATAATTTATTGTTTGACAGTGAGAGGAGGTATATAATTTACTTGCGAATAATAGGTATGTTACTATTACTACTATGGATGGAAATGTGCTGCTGTGGACGTTGGAACCTACGCCTGTGACCAAGGAGGATAACGAGTCGGTTGTTGAGTATATTAAATGGGCTAGTGGCGATGTGATGACGTTGAAGGTACCAATAGAGATGCATAAATCGTGGGTTTTGTCTTGTAAAATAGATGATTGGAGAATAATCACATGCAGTGCAGATAAGACACTAAAAGTGTACAATTACTTTAATGGATGCAACGTTTTGGAGTTTAAAGAAGAGAATGTGATTACCAGTTTTGATTCAACCGACAATATAATAGTGTATGGTGATTCCAAGGGTATTGTAACGATATGTTCGTTTGAATAAAACAATAATTAAATAATTAATAAAAAGATGAATAAAATGATGAATAATTTATTTACAAAATCTAAATTTTAGTTGCCTTGAAAATTGTAATGTCGCCGTCTGTTGAGCCGACAGCCAGTACAGTGTCAAGGGAGTGGAATGAGAGGGAAGTGACGGGGGATATTCTATGGCCAAGGAAGCCTTCGTGGTATTTATTGTTTGACAGAATGTGGCCATCAGAGTTGAAAATCTTGACGTCTTGGTTTTCTGATGATGAAGCTATTAATGGGTATGCGTCATGGAAATCCAGTGAAGAAATCCGCGATAAATTTAGGGATTTAATACTCGCAGTTGAAGAAACATCCCAATAACGAATGTCGCCTTCAGCACTTTTTAAAGTTATGGTTTAATCGTACCTTCCACTGATCACATCTCGAAAGCCTTGATTCTGTAGTTTAACATTTAGCACAGCCGTTGAATGTTCATGAAAGGTATTAACAATGCTATAAAAGATTTAACATAGTGGAATACCAATTTGAAGACTTTAATCGTTTGTCATAAAACCTTAAAGATCCATCAACAAATCCAGCAACGATTAAACAGCAACCGACTCTTTCTGTAGTTAAACAAGTAGCGCCAACCATACAATGTGTTGAAATGTCCTTTTAAACTATAGAATAAATATTTACATTAATGCACGACTGTTTTTCAACATCCCACAATTTAATTGATTTTGAATCTCCAGCACACACCAAAGTGCCACAATTCTGCCAGAAATCTACAAAAACATTTGGAAAGTTTCTCATTGGCATTAAATCCAACAAACACCTCCAGCTGGTTACTAAACTTTCATTGAATTGATGATTGTAATCTTTCCATATTCTAACTATACCATCGTTTGAAGCACAAGCAATCATTGAATCATTTTCTTCATTCAAGAAACAAATGTTTGATATTTTGCATTGCTTATTTTCATGATTCTTAAATTCGTTAATTTTTTTCCCAAATTTCCAATCCCAAATTCTAAAAATAACTTTTGAAATTTCCAAATTACGTTAAAGTTGAATTTGAACAAGAAATTAAATGAGAATCAAAGGTATGGAATTTACAATAATCAATATTTGAATCTAAATCATTAGTTAAAACTCCGAATTCATCAAATTTTAAAAGATCAAGATCACTTTGTAAATATTCTTGTTTCATTTTCCAATTTCTTTGTTGTTTCCATTTATTTAGATTCAATGATTTTTCTTTATTAAAGAATTCTGTAGAATATTCTAGAAAAGAAGATTTTAACGGCAACTTTATTGGATTGTTATTGTTTGGATTAATAGAGAAATTTGAAGTTTTAAAAGAGCGAGAAGAATCAAACATTGAAGAGGAAGATAATTCTGGTTGTGAAGAAGTGAATCTATTCTTTTTACGAATGAATTGAGAATGAATTTGATCAACACAATGTTTGGCAGGGGTAGACACTGATGGGTAAGAATCAACAGACAAAACAAGCATCGCTTTCCACACAGGCGAAAACGCTGAAAATCCAGCCTTGTCTAAATCCATCAAACTATAGCGTGATTTATCGCCCTTCTTTTCAATTAAATCAAAAGCCGCTAAAATAAATTTGTTGAAATAAAGATAAATAAAATGCGAATAGAAAATAACCAATTCATTCCTAACAATTGGGCTAGAATCATTAATCAAAGAAATCAAAGAAAGAGCAATTTTTGTTTCATAATCCAAAAATACTTCTTCTTCACCGCCCAACGAACAAGTCAACAGAAATAAAACGCTTGCCCTCACATTCGCATCTCTATCAGAAATCCACAAATGCATCTTTTCATAATCCTTCAAAAATTCTAATTTCAATAATTGATTATTCTTTATTAATATTCCTTTAAACACACATTGCCATTGTCTTAAACAATCAGACTCCAATTCCATTTCAACACCACAAATCGCTTCCTGTCCAGCAGGATGATCCTTACAAAACAACGTCAATATCAACAAACACATTTTCCTCCTATCTAATGGCTCCTCTACATTCTTCAAAATATTAACAAAATACATAAATGCTGAATCTTTTAACAAATCACTTTGAACACTCAAATCCACACAAATTATTTTACACCAAATATAAACCAAAACTTCTTTCAATTCTACAGCAGGCGATTGAAGCAACTTTAACGTATACGGGAATATCCCAACACTCAACGCTTCTCTCACAGCCCAAGGCCCCAAATCAACAAACCTTGCTATCAATCTCAACGCTCTAATCCTATGTTGCTGACTCAACAACACTTGCAATACTATCGGCAGTTGTATCGGCGCCCTCCTTTCTCCTCTATCCAACCACTTTTCAAAACACACCAACTGATCCTCAAAAAATGAACTAAACTCATACTCCTTCTTTTCTTTCAAAACATCATTTATTTGCGATAAACACATGTCCAAAACTAAATCCCACGTCTCCCACAATTCATGGTGGCTGGTTGGCGGCAAACTTGGTATCGACGTTACATTACATCCATACGATTTCATTATCCTTTCCGCTAACAAATAATTCCTAAATAATCCAGCTACCATCAAATCTTGCCGAAACAGCTTTTTAAACAACTCGCGCGGAAACACACTCCACGCTATCGTATCAGTTATCGCAGTAAATATCCAGTTAAGCTCTCCAAGCGGCGTCTTCCTATCATTCAACTTGCCAGGTATCTTAACTGCTACATCCATCGGAACATGCCACAACAAGTCTCTCTGCAATACAAACCATCGGATCGAAATCTCTATCGGCGTAGTCAGACAACTAGTAAACAAATCAGCAGGCAAATCAGGATTCATTGGAAGACTTTCATTTTTAGAACACGCCGCTAGAAATATCGCAGACATACCTTGCTCATGCTTTTCAAATTTATTATAAGATTGAATCAAATATCCAGCACACGAACAGTCAAAAACAAACACACTCGGACTTCCTACCCATGATAATAGATCATACAAGGAAAGAGGGACATACTGTGTGTACTCCTTGTTAAACACCCATATCTCTCCATTAATCGTTGGCCTCGGTACTCCATGCCCGTTATAATGCAACAAGACTCGTTCATCTTTACTGCTTTTTCTCAAACCAATACACAGTTTCTTTACATCATCAGTAGTAGGATCCAACGCTGTTCGGTACCTTGCTCTCGGCTGCCAAAATTCATATTGCTGCTGCAAATTCTTCCCTATATTTTCCAACGCCTTTCCCGGAGCTTGACCAGTAGTATCAACCCAGCATTCCAACGTCGCACACGGATTAGGCCTAATTACGTCAGGCGGATCAACTCCAATATTCAAACAAACTACCAACCCAACACTAACAGTCTTCAATCGGTCTCTCATCCTCCATGTCTCGGTCACTTCTTGCTCAGTTGCCTTGTACGAATTGCATTGAAAAGTCAAATAATCTTGGTACTCGCTGATTTGGTCTGATGGTATAAAGGCCTTAAACTTGTCACTCTGATAGGGATTAAATGCCATATTTTGGGATTCACACTCTGTCTCGTTTATTGCTAACCCTCGCAGTCGCTGGATTTGCGAATGGGGTGGCATATGATTCAAAGTGGCTTGGAAAACGTCGCTGAACGGCATCAAATCAGACGTTTCATGGCATGAAATATTAAATGAATTTATTAGACACAACTTAAATTTTAAGTTTTGGAAGCAGAGACTGGATCAATATGCCCGAAGCAACTGCCACATTGAGTGAATCCAAAACATTTTCAAACCCGGGAAGTGGACTGCCCTTTATCGTTAAATTAAAATTAGCAAGTTTCCCAACACTTGATGATACGCCAGTAGCTTCATTTCCTATCATTAGAGATCGTAATAACGTTTACCAAGCAAGAGGATTGTCGGCCGTTTCTCATTTCGGTATTGTTCAACTGTATCCCCATGAACCTGCGTATTGACAATATCCCAGCCGCTGTTCCTAGCTGCCTAATTTATACTAGAATAACTAGATGTACTGTCAGAACCCCTAAAATTGTTCTTGAAGCACGATGCACTCTGCTCGCTCCGTACAGTTCCATTAGCCCACCGCTCGAGAAAGAAGTAGTGGCACTTAAAGGAGAGCTGCATAAAAATTTAAATTGGTATTTACCTATCTCGACTAATTACAATTGCATCAGCACCAAAGCAGCAAGCATTCCTTATAATCATTCCCATATTCTCTAAATAACAAAAATATCTATTACTGATGGGCATGAAACATGCTCCAGAACCACAACCAACGGCATCCTTCCAGCCGGTACCGGATGTCGTGACTGATAGTCCAGTGCAGTCGTGTTCTTTCTAGTCCGCATTATCAAAGTATTCGTCCCCGGTTCCCAGCCAAGTTCTTCCACTGAATTCTGTTTCAGCGGTCCGCACGAAACCACTACGCCCTCGTGTATGTTACCGCAACATTTTACTTGATGTGATTTCTCTTCATTCGTCAATCTTCTCAAAGTCTTCTCGTCTACAAGCTTAAAACTGAGATTAATGCTCTTAGCAAGGTTCAAAATGTCTAGATCTTGGTTCTGTTTGTCCATGAATAACTTCGTGAAGGAGGACCTGCTTTGGCTTTTTAAGGCCATCCGTACACAGGATTTACCAAATATAATCTGGCTTTTGCGGTCGGAATTTGATTTAAGAATGTAATTTGAATGATTAAGCAGTATCTTTTTGGGACGCATGGAATCCAAAATTGCCGAATTTGACAATCAAAATTTTTTAGCGTCAACATCGGTGTGTATGATGATAAGACTGTTTATCTAAATGCGTAAGTATTGGCAAAGGTATGGTATACTCATTGATTGGGGCAAAGAGATTCAAAGGTCAAGTTTGCAACAGTAATCGTTGAAAAGAAAAAAAGGTTTGGAAAGTACTTCAATTAAGAATTTGCAAATTGCAATGCTACTAAATCTGTAAAGGATTGAAGGAATAAATGCCCAGGGTTGGGGAAATAAGTGATAAATAACCGGGACTTCGTGACTTTCTTCTCCGCGTCGAATTACCAAATCGCGGATTTGATGATTGTTGTAACTTGTAGTTCGAAAAAACATAAAAGAGATCAATATATGACATTTTGTGGATTGCTCGTCCAAATACAGTTCCGCTAGACATATTTCTTTATACATATAAAACCGCATCATTGCTGATTTGGAAAACTTTGTGCCAATCCAAACTGTCGAGTTTGAATTCAAGTGTTTATGTATTTGCGAAGAGATCCCTCATGATCTGTAAGGAAGAAAATGAACTTATCATGGATCCAGAATTAGAATCATACATGGAAACATATGTAATGACAGATGACAAGAAGATCGATAATCAATCTTGACAGTCGCGTCAATCAAAGATAAGTATTCGCATAACTAATTAATAACACTAAATTAAATTATTGAACTTTAGCATGGATCAATTGTTACAAATTGGTGCGAACATCGTGGATCGAACACGAGACCTTCAGATCTGTTAGATGATAATGGTCTTATCGGACGGGGAGTTTACGACCCGGACTTCAGAAACG